>WOXC01005805.1:600000-800222 GCA_011680675.1 Gymnobelideus leadbeateri | reverse complement strand
ATGTAAGATTCTTAAAGACTGGGATGATTTCATTTTTACCTTTGCTTTGTACTTAATTGTTCAATAAATGTTTGTTTAATTGAATTGTTGGATTTTTGCATGTATCTTTTTTTTTTTAAACAAATACTTTATTAACTTCTGTTTTACATCATTCATTTCCGCCAGGTTTTGAGGTACAATCATTTTCCCCCCATTATTCCCCTACCCAACCTCCCAGAATAGCAGTCCCACAAGATATCACTTCCTCCAATCTGCTCTCTCCCATACCTTCTCCCATACCCCCATCGACTTTTCCATTAGAGGAAGATGAATCTTTGTGTCCCATTGCCTGCACATCTTATCTCCCAATTATAGGCAAAAGAGTATTAATAATAGTATTTATATATATTTGAAACATTTAATGTTACGACCTCGAATTTCAGATCCATTTCCTTCCTCCCTTGTCACCCATTCCTTCTTGGGATATAAGTAATTCAGTATATGTTGTATATGTCTAGCTATGCAAAACATTATCATAGTAGATATATTGTACAAGGCTGCTTATAATTCCCTCCCACTCATCCCACCCCCCACCTGGTCCATTCCCTACATGATCCTGTCCCTCTTCTATAGTGGGTACTTCCAACCTCCCCTCCCCCCAAGGATGCCCTCCCATCCATCATCCCTCCTCTCATCCCCCTTCCCCCTATCCTGCTGCAGGTTGAGATATCCCATTTAGTATGTATGTCATTTTCTCCCTGAACCAAATTCAATGTGAATGTGGTTTTGCCTTTTTAGCCTTCCTTATTCTCCCCCTCCTTTGCACCCACTTCCCCTACATGAGATAGTTTACCCTACCATGTCTCTCCCCATCTCCTCTTGCCACTTTCCTCTCTCACCTCATAATTTCATCCCTTGAGTACTCTCCCTTCCCAACAAAATCAACCTATGCCCTCTATCCATATATAACTGTAACCATATACGCACACATTCACATATGTATTCATATGATCACACCCCCTTCTTCCATTATTTTCATAGTGAGAAAGATATCATCAGTCACAGATATTGCTTTTCCATATAGGAATGTAAATAGTTCAACTTTGATAAGTTCCTTTTGATTTCTTTTCCCTGATTACCTTCTCAGGCATCTCTTACTTCTTGCGTCTGGATGTCAAATTTTCTATTCAACTCTGGTTTTTTCCTCAAGAATGCTTGAAAGTCCTCTATTCCACTGAATGACCATATTTTCCCCTGAAACAAAATACTCAGTTTTGCTGGGTAGGTGACCCTTGGGTTCATTCCCAGTTCTTTTGCCCTCTGGAATATCATATTCCATGCCCTTCGATCCCTCAGTGTAGAAGCTGCCAGGTCCTGGGCTATTCTGATTGTGTTTCCACAATATTGAAATTGTTTCTTCCTGGCCGCTTGTAGTATTTTCTCCTTGATCTGGGGATTCTGGAACCTGGCTATAATATTCCTGGGAGTTTTCTTTTTGGGATCTTTTTCAGGAGGTGATCGGTGGATTCTTTCAACCTCTATTTTGCCCTCTGGATCTAAAACATCAGGGCAGTTTTCCTTGAGAATTTCTTGAAGGGTGATTTCTAGGTTCTTTCTTTGATCATGGCTTTCAGGTAGTCCAATAATTTTTAAATTGTCTCTCCTGGATCTATTTTCCAGGTCAGTGGTTTTTCCCATGAGATATTTCACATTGCCTTCTAATCTTTCATTTGTTTGGATCTGCTTAACAGCATCTTGATTTCTCATAAAGTCACTAGCTTCCATTGGCTCCAGTCTAACTCTGAAGGAATGAATCTCCTCAGTGAACTTTTGAGATTCTTTTTCCATCTGGCAAATTCGACTTTTTAAGGCATTCTTCTCCTCATTGCCCTTTTGGGCCTCCTTTGCCATTTGAGTTAGTCTATTTTTTAAGGTGTTGTTTTCCTCAGTCAGGCTGTTGACCTTCATTTCATACTTTTCCTGCATCCTTCTCATTTCTCTTTCCAATTTTTCCTCCACTTCTCTTATTTGATTTTTAAAGTCCTTCTTAAGGTCCTCTATGGCCTGCAACCCGCTCATGTTTTCCCCTGGGGCTTTTGGAGCAGGACTTCTGACCTCACAGTCCTTTTCCTGCTCTATGCCCCCAAAATAGGAGTCTAGGGTTGCATTTTTCTGTTTCCTTTGCCTTGGCATGTTGCCACTTAATTGCTTGACTTTTGGGCTTGTTGCCACACTATGGCTTTAAGGCCAGATAGAGGAATTTTCGTCCCGAACGTGTGGGGGGCAACTTCCGTTTCTGGCAAGCTATAAACCCACCCACAACTTCCACCCTAGATCACAATCCAGATCCAGGGAGGTTAAAGCAAGAGCGATTACCCCCCAAGACTGATCGCTGGATCTCCCCACGATTTGTAGGCTGGGAGCCGGAAATGCCTCTGAAAACTACACAATGGCTTGTCTCCTCAGCGGCTTCTAGCCCCCAGGGGAGGGAGCTGACGCATTCCCCAAATACAGGTCCCAAAGTCCATAGGACACTAACCTCTTACTTTGTCCTAGGCAAGTGTATGTTGATAATTCTGGGGTCTCCACAGTTCCTGGTGTTCTGGGGTTCCTCCAGCCGGCTGCTGGCCCTGCCGCCCTGGGGCTAAAACCTCGACTCACGTGGACCTGGGCTCGGCTCGGCTCAGCTCCTGCGCTCTGCGCTCTGGGCTCTGCGTGCTGCCGGCTCCCAGACCACTGCGCTGGTCCTTCCTGCAGGGTGCTGGGCTGTCCTCAGCGGGAGGTTAGCTTCTCTGTGTCGTTCTGTGGGTGCTGGGGCTCCAGAAGTTTTTCAGAGTCCTTTTTTACATAGTTTTTGGAGAATCTGGGGGCAGAGAGGCTTGGACTAGCTGTTTCTACTCCGCCATCTTGGCTCCGCCCCCACCTGCATGTATCTTTTTACATGTACAACATTGATCCATCCATATATCTACATAGACCGCCGTCACTTTTTTCTCACTTCAAAAGATTCATAGGCATCTCTTTCCTAGAGGGCTGTCTTCTCCTCCAGAATTAAGGTCCTTGAAATCTCTTCTCCTGTAATTAAGAGTATATGTCAGACTATGTCTAATTTTCTCCTGATTATCTATAATGAACAAAAAAACTGCATGGATATATCCTTGAAGTGGTGCAATAGATAGAATGCTTGGCCTGGATTTAGGAAGACCTGAATTAAAATCTGCCCTCAAGAAATTACTAGTTGTATGACCCTGGGCTAGTTATTTAACCTCTGTCTGCCTCAGTTTCCTCATCTATAATGTGAGGGTAATAATAGCACCTACATCCTAGAGTTATTCTTAGCATTGTGCTTGGCATATAGTAAGTGCTCTATAAATTGTAGCTATCATTATTAGATTTTGATCACTTCTGCTTCAGCTGCCCATCTCTCCTTATTTGTCAGAATCAGGTCAAGAATATCAGTTTGAGATTTCTTCAGGCATTTGAAAAATGAAAATTTAATTTTCATTTTATTTCATTTACATAGTTATTTATAATAGTTCATGCTGGTACCGTTTTTTAAAAAGTGGATTATATACTGGCATTACCATGTTATGAGTAGCTGATTGGCTCAGTGGATAGTATGGAACTTGGTGTCAGGAAGATCTTACTTCAAATATGACCCTAGATATCAACTGGTTATGTGACTCTGGGCAAGTCACTTAAACTCTTTCAACTCAAATTCCTCATCCATAAAATGGGGACAATAATAGCACCTACCTCAGCAGGTTGTTGTGAGAATCAAATGAGTTAACATATGTAAGTGCTTAGCAAACCCTAAAACTCCATATAAATGTTAGCTATTATATATGGGTCAGTACTGTGCATTAAATAGCTATCATTTCCAGTCCCTAAAAGATAACTGGTTCTGGATATATAAAACAAGGGAAGAATTTCCATAGCTTCACCTAGAGAGACTCAGCTGGTCAGCTTTTCAGGACTAAATGATCAAAAGGCCTTCAGCCCATTGTGGTCCCCTACAATATTGCCAGGCTGTTCTATATCCTTCTAGCTGCTGATCTTTAAGATGTCTTATTAAATTGGGGGTTGTAGGTGGGGCAGTGAGAGGCAGAAAGGGGGAAAGAGCACAACTTCTGTGTTGCAGAAATCCTATCAAAACCCCTTCTAATTGATGTCTAAAGATTTTCAAAGTGAAGAAACTGAATCAGCCTCTTAAGTTTAGGGCATGTGACATCTGGATGTGTTAGGGTTCTTTTTGCTTTGAAAATACTTGGAACTTATAAACTCTTTATAAAAGGCCTTGCTTTTCACCTCAGGAAAACCATCTCAGAAAGAATAAGGTTGGGGGGAAATGTCCTTGACAAAATAAAGACTTGTACTTGATGAGCCCTTCAGCAAAGGGAAATATCTTTTTTCAAACTTATTTTATACAGTGCAAAAAAAAAAAATGGAAAAGAAAGAGGAAAAGAACCAAAGGCTGAGAGTTTGAGAAGCCCCAGGCAATGTACTGATGGAAAGGTTTTGGCTGTATTGGGTTTTTTGTTTTGGTTTTTGTTTTATTGTGAAATGGTGATATTGTAAAGATTTTATGGGGTACTTTTTATACTCTGAAAAGTGCTTTATAATTGCATTAATTCTACCTAGAACAGAGATATGAAATAGGTCAGTAGCTTTCATTTAACAGAGAAGAAGAATCTTCACAAGGGAAGTTCCTTTCTTTCTCAGAACCTCTAAAGAGTTTATGTCAAAGCATAGACTAAAACATTTAGACTGAAGCTTCTAAAGTCTGTTGTTAGAACCTATTGAACTGAAGCAGAATTTCATTTGACCCCCTAAGGTCTCAAAATGGATATTTTCCCAGTGTTAGAATTCCTGGATAAAGAATTTTTTTCATACCAAGTCCATCTGTGAGTAACTTCTATCAAGTCCACTGCAGGGCTCCCCTGAAAACTGTTGCCTCCCCCACTGTGGGTGCTGTCCCTCATCTACTGTTGTCTTCATTTGCATGATTGCTCCACTTCCATTGTCTCTTCACTTTATTCTACTTGAGTAGTCACCCTTTTGGTATGGTAGCTCTGTTGGCTATCTCTTGGTGCTGAGCTGGTATGTAAATGGGTATCCTCACTTGGAAATATATCTCCTTTGTTTACGAATCTTCTGCCATTGCAAGAATATCACCTGAGAATGAGAAGGAATTCTTTGACACAATCATGGAAATTCGAAAACTGGAAGAGAGCTTGGAGGTCATCTAGTCCTACTCTAATATGCCTGATAAGTAATGATCCTATATCCATTTGAAAACCTTTGAGTAGAGGGAAACCACTATCCCTTAAGGCCACCCATTCCACTTTTATGCAGCTCTAACAGTTTTCCCTGATATCAAGACTGAATTAGCTTCTTTGAAACTTATACCTATTGTGCCCACTTTAGGGACCAAACAAGAAAAGACTAATCCCTTATCCACACAACAACCTTTCAAATACTTGATGACAGCTACCATGTCTCCTCTGAGTCATTATTTTTTTTCTCATGGTTAAATGGGCCAACTTCTTTCATCAATATTTTGTGTCTCCTAATAGTAAAGTATTGTTGCAGAGCAGAAAGAGTATTCTCTCTGAAGTAAGAGGACCTGGATTTACCTCTTGCTTTTGCCAAATATTACTTTTATAATTTTTAAATTTGATCTTTTTCCTTGATAGCAAAATAAAACAATTGGGTAGAATATTCTTTGAACTTTTTAGCTAAGATATTCTATGAGTATAGAATAAAACTGTAACAGGTAGAAGAAGCTAAATAAAGAGTTGTCACATAGGGTTTAGGGGGAGTAACATATCTGTGATATCACATTTTATCTTAGTGCCTTTGGGAGAGACAGTTACTACTGGACTGAGTCTTATGGCCTGGTTTCAGTTCTGGATATGATATTAACTGTTTGTATGACCTTAGTTAAGTCTCCTAACCTCACTCTATAAATCTATGAAATATGTCTGATGGAGTTCTGGCACATTAGTACATAGCTTGGAATGAAGAGGTTAGGGAGCTTGATTACAGGAGAATTATAAAAAATATATATAGTTTCCAAGAAACTATGGATCATGTATAGATATTTTGTAACTTTCTGGTTGGCTATATTATTGGGAATAACCTTTTTTATTTGACTGTGTAGTCAGAACCATTAGTGTCTCTAAAGGTCCTAAGTTACCTTTGGTTTCATTCACTCTTTTGACTTAATTTGTTGACTTCTTTGCTCATGGAATCTGGAGAGGGACCATACTATGAGAGAAAAGGCATTGGGGTCTTCTCTGAGGCATGTGGTCCAAGAAATGGGTCATAGTTTTTGACCTCCATGATCATTCATCTTCTGTGCTAGGTGAAGGTGACTGTATCTCCAAATGAAACCAAAAGAGAAGTCTAGTGATAGATTTATGAGCAAGGAATGATTAAAGAATGAAAAAATAGTACTTAAATAGGTAGTACTAGAAAGAAGTGCGTTAGGAGTAGACATACTGATGAGATTATCAGAGAAGGACTTGGGACTTGAACCTTATCATTTGGTAGGCTAAAAAGAACTTGATGACAATCCTCATTTTTTGTTTCAGTTGGAATTCTTGGAAAGTTGGCCCATGTTACATGCTAAATTGGTAAATATATTTGCTACCAGAAAAGTCACCAAAAGTAATGGCTTCTTTTTCATTGTGTGGCCATTCTCAAATTCGGTAATTCTGTGGTTTCAGAACATCCGTACCAAAGATTTTTACTTATCTCAAGCTAAAAGTTTCCCTAAATGCTAAAAAGCCTACTGTGAAGTCTGCTAGGCTTCTTGTTTGTTGTCAAGCATGCTGGTGTACAATTATCTGACTAAAGCTTTTTGTTAATTTAGCTCTCCTTCATTTCACTAATGATGATAGTGGGTAGATAGAAGTGGGATCATCAATATTAACATAAATGACCATAACTATAATAGGATATCAGTGAACTTCCTTGGACAAACAATTCAGTGATTGCTAATTTGCTTTTTAAGAATATACTTTTAATTATTTTATTAAATATTTCATGATTACATGTAAAAAATTTAATGTTAATTTTTTAACAATTTAAATTCCAAACTTTCTCCTTCCTAACTACCCAAACTCTGCCTTGAGAAGGTAAGCAATTTGATTTCCGTTATGCAAGTGATATCATGCAAAGCACATTTCTATATCAGCCAGGTTGCAAAAGAAAATACAGACAAAAAAAATTAAAAATAGAGAAAATAACAAGTATACTTCAATCTGTATTCAGAGTTCACTTCTTTCTTAGAAGGTGGATAACATTTTCATCATGTATATTCTGGAATTATCTTGCATCATTGCTTGATCAGAGTAGCAAAATCTTTCATAGTTCATCATCCCTACAATATTGCTATTACTCTGTATATTGTTTCCTGGTTCTGCTACACTCACTTTGAATGAGTTCATATAGGTCTTTGCAGGTTTTTCTGAAACCATCTTGCTGGTCATTTCTTATAGTACAATATATTCTTTCATAATCGTATATAACCATTTGTTCAACCATTCCCCAAATGTTGGGCATTCCTTTGATTTCCAATTCATTGTGACCACAAAAAGAGCTGCTGTAAATATTTTTGTGCAAATGGGTCCTTTTACCTTTTTTCTTTTTTTGAATCACTTCGGGATAAAGATATTTCTCTTATAATAATAGTATTACTGGGTGAAAGGGTATGTATAGTCTTATGTCCCTTTCAACCTACTTCCAAATTATTCTCCAGAATGGTGGAACTAGTTCACAACTCTACTGCCAGTGCATTAATGTTCAATTTTCCTACTTCGCCTTCAGTATGTATCATTTTACTTTTTTCTGTCATGTTAGTAAATCTGATATGTGTGAAGTGGTACCTTGGAGTTGTTTTAATTTGTATTTCTCTCATCAGTAGTGATTTAAAGTATTTTATTCATGGGACTATTGATAGCTTTTATTTCTTCTTATGAAAATTGTCACATCCTTTAATACTTTATCAACTGGGAAATGGCCTTTATTTTTATAAATTTGACTCAGTTCCCTATATCTTGGAGAAAGGTGGCCTTTATCAAAGAAAATTGTTATAAAATATTTCCCAGTTTCCTATTTTCTTCTAATTTTGGCTACATAGTTTTGTTAATTTCATATAATCAAAATTATCTCATTTGGTAATGAATGCTTCCATTATCCAAAGATTTGACAGGTAAATTTTTCTACGATCCCCTAATTTACTTATGATATTACCCTATATGTCTAAAATCATTTATCCATTTTCATGTTGTCTTGATATAAGTGTGAGATACTGGTCTATACCTAGTTTCTGCCAAATATTTTTTTTCCAGTTTTCTCAGTGGTTTTTGTCAGACAGTGAGTTCTTAGCCCAAAAGTTTGGATCTTTGGGTTTATCAAGCACTAGGTTACTCTGGTCATTTATTACAGTGTATTATAATACACTCCACTGTAAAGCCATGCACAAGCAGCTTCCCAGAGGACTGCTGCTGTGAACAGCTTTCAAGGTTCAGATTACATAGTATAGTGAGCTCTCTATTTATTCAATAACAAATCAGAGCAAAACATTTATAGAAAATCAAAATACAGCATTCACAACGTTACAGCTTATCACAGAAAATCAAAATACAGCATTAACCATGTCACACCTCAACAACTAATCACTAAAATAGCCATATAATTTTTACCAAAGTGGTCACATAGTTTTAAACAAAGTACATTCATTTAGTCAATCACAAAATTCTTGATTCAATCACAAAGTACAAAAGTCAAAGTTCTCCACTTCTAGGTCACAGTAAATAATAATCTTCTTGGCCAGTACACAGTATCCAAGTAAAGTCTTATTTCAGCGTGACTTAAGGCTGGGTCTCAGCTTCCATGGTTCCTCTTCCATGGTCCCAGCTCCAACTGTCCCGTGGGTTCAAAGGCAGGAAGCTCCCAGTTCCTTGTCCAGTTCCATGTACAGTTCTTTGTCCAGTTCCCATTCCATATTGAAGTTCACAGCGTTTGGTCCACCTCAAGTCCTTCACAGTTCCTGTTTCTGGGGAGACAAAGCTTGACAGAGGTACAGTAATATTCATTCACATTGCAGGCATCATCATCAATTCACTATCTGTCTGTGCAGTCATCTCAGACCCTCCAACAAGGTCTGAAAACTCAACACAAATCATCAACATAGAAATCAACACAGACCCACAAACAAGGTCCAAGATGTCCGCACAGATCATCAATAAAGTCCCAAGACCTCCAAAACCCTCCTTCAGGACTACTGTAAACATATTACCAGAAAATCCTCTTTCAGGGCATCCAGTAAGGTCCCAGTGCTTCTGTACAAAATATCACAAACAAACATCAACACAGAGCAGACAGAGTGCCAGGATACCACATGTTTTCTCCTTCTTGACTCTGCCACCATAAGACTCCTCTTCTCAATTCTAGCCACCATAAGACTCCTCTTCTCAATTCTCTCCTCATATATGGTCATTAATTCCTCCCCTTTCTGTTGCAGGAGTGCATGAGTTCTAGGGTTCACAATTGTGGGGTTTACACATTCTGTTTCTTAACAGACTTGATACAGGGCTCAAAAGAAACTTGAACTGAATCAAGGTGTTAATTTAATAGCTGAAACAAAGGTGTGAGCTACTTATGTGCTTGCTATTACATCCATGTAATACACTCTATGTAATAATCTGTTCCACTGATCCACCACTCTATATTTCTCAGCTGTACCATATTGTTTTGATGATTACCTCTTTGTAATAGAGTTTTACATCTGGTACTGCTAGACCACATTCCTCCACATTTTTTACATTGATTCCTTTTATATGTTTTTACTTTATCTTTTCTAGATGAATTTTGTTTTTAAAATAATTCTCTGGTACTTTGGTATAGCACTAAATAAATAAATTAGCAGAGGTAGAATTGTTGTTTTTGTTTTATTGGCTTGGCCTACTCATGAGTAATTAATATTTCTTAAGTTTAGATCTGTCTTCATTTCTGTGAAAAGTATTTTATAATTATGTTTATACAGTCCCTGGGTTTGTCGTGGCTGGTAGACACCCAAATATTTAGACTGTCTGCAGTTATTTTAAATGGAAGTTCTCTTTCTGTCTCTTCCTACTGGATTTTGTTGGTAGTATATAGAAATTCTGATGATTTATGTGTTTTTATTTTATATCCTGTAACTGCAAAAGTTGTTAATTGTTTCAGCTAGTTTTTAATGGATTCTCTAGGTCTGTGAATATATCATCATATCCTCAGAAAAGAGTGATAGTTTTGTTTCCTCATTGCCTATTTTTATTCTTTCATTTTTTTTTGGTTGTGTTGTAATATCTAGCACTTCTAGTACAATATTGAATAATTGTCATCCTAGCTTCAACCCTGATCTTATTGAGAAGGTTTCTTGTTTGTTCCTATTACGGACAGATCTTGGTTTTAGATAGATACTACTTATCATTTAGGAAAGGCTTCATTTATTCCTGTGCCTTCCAGTTGTTTCTTTTTTTCAGTAGGAATGAATGTTGTATCTTGTCAAAGACTTTCTCAGCATTTATTGATATAATCATATAATTTTGTTGTTTTTGTTATTGATATCGTCAGTTATGCTGATAGTTTTACCAATATTGAACCAATCTTGCCTTTCCTGGTATAAATAACACCTGGTCCTGGTATATAATTTTTGTGATATATTGCTTTAATCTCCTTGCTAGTGTTTTATCTGAAATTTTTGCATCAGTATTCATTAAGGAATTTGATCTATAGTTGTCCTTCTCTGTTTTTGCTCTTCCTTTCTTAGGTATCAGCACTGTTTGTGTCATAAAAGGAATTTGGTAGGATTACTTCTTTACTTATTTTTCCAAATAGTTTATATAGTATTGGGAAAAATTGTTCCTTAAATGTTTGGTAAAATTCACATATGGAGTCATCTGGTCCTGGTGATTTTTTTCTTAAGTGGCTCATTGATGGCTTATTCAGTTTCTTTTCCTAAGATAGGGTTATTTAAGCATACTATGTCCTCTTCTGGTAATCTGAGCAGTTTATATTTGGTAAATATTCAACCATTTCACCTAGTAAGTTTTACTGTCATATGTTTAGACAAAATAACTCCTAAGAATTGCTTTAATTTTTATCTTCATTAATGGTTCGTTACCCCTTTTTATTTCTTTATTTTAATTAAATTAACCAATGGTTTTTCTATTTAATCAATTTCTCCATAAAATCAGCTCCTATTTTTATTATTCAATTTCTTTTTACCTTTCAGTTTTATTAATCTCTCTTTTGATATTCAGGAATTTCATTTTGATGTTTGACTGGGGACTTTTGTCTAGTTTTTTTTTTTTCTCGTTATATAGGTTTAGAGATACAAGTTTTCTTTTAAGTGCTGGTTTGGCTGCATCTCGTGACTTTTAGAGATGTTGCCTCATTGATGTCATTTTCTTTTCTGAAATTATTGACTGTTTCTATGATTCATTATTTGATCCAGATGTGGATATAGGCAATAGAGTTGCCAAATAGCATTTGGCGCTATGTCTAGTACTAGTACAAAGGAACCCTGTCATTTCTTTCTTACTAGTTCCTAGATTCCATTATTGTCTTTGGCTTGAGAGTTTCCAAAAGCAGCTGCTGCTTCTCTCACCACCATCTAGTCCAACCATTGGTATTTCATCCATGTGGGCTCTGAGCCAGCCTCTACCCACATGTCACCAATCTTTCCTTCTGACCTCCTAGGTTTTATTAGGCTAGATGAATGTCTCATCCTGACCATTTTTTGTCCTTGCTACTCCAGAATTTGATGTGAAGCATTATCTTAAAGTTGTTTAGAGTAGAATGTTGGGAAAGATTGGTTGAGTACTTTTTTTGCTTGGCTGTCTTGGCCTTACCACTCAGAAGTCCCTGATTTGCACATAACAACACAACCCTTTTATATTTAACCAACAGCCATGTAAGCCTAGTATATACATACATACATACAAACATACATACGTACATATATATATATATATATATATATGTATAGTTGATACATGTAGTATAGAAGGTATATTTCTGTCTGAAGTGCTCCAGGGACTACTTGCAAGTGTCATACTAAAATATGAAGGTGCAGTTTTGAGAGTACACAGTTCATAGTGTTGTCTTGAAAATTGAACCCATTTTAAGGATTCTCTGGTTGAATTACTGAGAATTAGTAAAGCAGTGAAATAGATCATAAAATATTGCAGCAAGCTTTCTTCTGACGACCCTTGGGCATGACAATGTTGGCACCTCTGTATAACGAAGTAGAATAAAATTCTATCTTAAAAAGCCCTGATGATCTTAAGATTATATATAATTGAAAGAAAGATATTAGGAGATATATATGTGTGTGTGTGTGTGTATGTATGTATGTATATATAGGTGTGTATATATATCTCCTAATATCTTTCATATCTTTCATATATATATATGAAATGCATATGATATAAAAGATACATCTTTTAAATAACAGAATGCAACACTGAAAAAATCAGAATTAATGAAATAGACTGGAAATTGCATGACTTTGAATAGAGTTCAGATTTTTAAAGTATTTTTAAAAATATATTCCAGTAACAAAGATTGATGCCAATTCATTTCTTAGCCATGTTGAACATGATTACATTTTTTCCCCTTCATCGGCATCACCATTCCGTTCCCATTATCCAATCTTTGTAAAATGAATATGAGTAAACATGGTAAATGATATGTTACAAAAGTCAAGGGTGTGGGGTTTAAATTCAGAGAAGTTTGAAAGGAGTTTAATACTATATATACATACGTGTATATATATATATATATATATATATATATATATATAATTAATACTATGTATATTTCACTTTGTGTAAGTCATTTCCCCAATCTGGGCCTCAGTTTCTTCGTCTGTCAAATAAGAAAGCTAGACTAGGTGAACTTAAAAGTCCCTCCTAGTTACAAATGTAATTTTCTAAAAAATAAAGGAAGAAACATCTTGGTGAATCATTCATCCAAGTACGTAATATTTTATTTTGTAGATGCCTTCTGTTCACCAGTGATTATGTTGATTACTTGATAACAGAATGACTCTGTAGATATAAATAAATATAGATATGTGTATATATATGTATATATGTATATAACATATACCTGCATACATACACATATGAAGTTGTGCTGTGTTACTTTACAACTTGAATCTAAAATTTTAATTGGTATTTAAATTGCAATGAAGTCTCCTTTCGCTTATTTGAAAAAAAAAAGTTATATAAAAGAGTTTACCTAGAAATAGTCCCGTGTAATGGACTCTTTGAAGCAGGTACATTGTATACTTTTTTTTTGTTTGTTTAGATGTTTCTAATTATGTTTTTTTTAAATGCTTTATTAGCTTCTGGTTTACATCATTCATTTCTGCCAGATTTTGAGTTACAATTTTTCCCCCATTTTTCCCCTACCCACCATCCCAGAACAGCAGTCCCACAAGGTATCCCCTCATCCAATCTGCACTCTCCCATATCTTCTCCCATACCCCCTTCGACTTTACCATTAGGTCGAGGTGAATCTCTGTGCCCCAATGCCTGAACATCGTATCTCCCAATTACATGCAAAATAGTATTAATAATAGTATTTATATGTATTTGAAACATATAATTTTAAAACTTTGAATTTCAGATCCATTCCCTTCCTCTCTTGTCACCCATCCCCTCTGGGAAGATAGGCATTTCAGTATGTGTTGTACATATATAGCTATGCAAAACATTATCACAGTAGATATATTGTCAAAGGCTGCTTATAATTTCCTGCCATCCATGAAGTTGTGCTGTGTTGCTTTACAACTTGAATCTAAAATTTTAATTGGTATTTAAATTGCAATGAAGTCTCCTTTCGCTTATTTGAAAAAAAAGTTATATAAAAGATACACACACACACACACACACACACACACACACACACACATATATATATATATATATAAAGATATATATAAAAGGTCCATTCCCTACTTTGATCCTGTCAATCTTCGATAGTGGGTACTTCCAACCTCCTTCCCCCCAGAATGCCCTCCCCTCCATCATGCCCCCTCTCATCCCCCTTTCCCCTACTCTCCAGCAGGGTGAGATATCCCATTTAGTATGTATGTCATTCTCTCCCTGAGCCAAATTCAATGAGAATATGGTTTTGACTTTCTGCCTTCCTGTTCTTCCCCTCCCCTGCAACCATTTCCCCTTGCTTCTTCTACATGAGATAGTTTACCCTACCCTGTCTCTCCCCATCTCCTCTTGCCACTTTCCTCTCTCACCTCATAACTTCACCCATTAAGTATCATCCCTTCCCAACAAATTCAACCTGTGCCCTCTATCCATATATAACTGTAAACATATATACACACATTCACATATGTATTCGTATGCCCATATACCCTTCTTCCATTATTTTCAGACTGAGAAAGGTTTCATCAGTCACAGTAATTGTTTTTCCGTTTAGGAATGTAAATAGTTCAACTTGATAAGTTCTTTTTGATTTCTTTTCCCAGATTACCTTCTCAAGCATCTCTTGCTTCTTGTGTCTGGATGTCAAATTTTTGATTCAACTCTGTTTTTTTCCTCAAGAATGCTTGAAAGTCCTCTATTCCACTGAATGACCATATTTTCCCCTGAAACAAAATACTCAGTTTTGCTGGGTAGGTGACCCTTGGGTTCAGTCCCAGCTCTTTTGCCCTCTGGAATATCATATTCCATGCCCTTTGATCCCTCAGTGTAGAAGCTGCCAGGTCCTGGGCTATTCTGATTGTGTTTCCACAATGTTGAAATTGTTTCTTCCAGGATGCTTGTAGTATTTTCTCCTTGATCTGGGGATTCTGGAACCTGGGAGTTTTCTTTTTGGGATCTTTTTTCAGGAGGTGATCTGTGGATTCTTTCAACCTCTATTTTGCACTCTGGATCTAAAACATCAGGGCAGTTTTCCTTGAGAATTTCTTGAAGGGTGATTTCTAGGTTCTTTCTTTGATCATGGCTTTCAGGTAGTCCAATAATTTTTAAATTGTCTCTCCTGGATCTATTTTCCAGGTCAGTGGTTTTTCCCATGACATATTTCACATTGCCTTCTAATCTTTCATTTGTTTGGATCTGCTTAAGAGCATCTTGATTTCTCATAAAGTCATTAGCTTCCATTTGCTCCAGTCTAACTCTGAAGGAATGAATCTCCTCAGTGAGCTTTTGAGATTCTTTTTCCATCTGGCAAATTTGGCTTTTTAAGGCATTCTTCTCCTCATTGTCCTTTTGGGCCTCCTTTGCCATTTGAGTTAGTCTATTTTTTAAGGTGTTGTTTTCCTCAGTCAGGCTGTTGACCCTCATTTCATACTTTTCCTGCATCCTTCTCATTTCTCTTCCCAATTTTTCCTCTACTTCTCTTATTTGATTTTTAAAATCCTTCTTAAGGTCCTGTATGGTCTGTAACCCGCTCATATTTTCCTTTGGAGCTTTTGGAGCAGGATTTCTGACCTCACAGTCCTCCTCCTGTTCCATGCTTTGATCCTCTTTGCCCCTAAAATAGGAGTCTAATGTTGCATTTTTCTGTTCATTTTGTTTCCTTTGCCTAGGCATGTTTTCACTTAATTACTTGATTTTGGGGCTTGTTGCCATAGTAGGACACTGCCACCAGACAGGGGAGCTTCTGTCCCGAACATTGGGGTCTTCACAACTTCGAGTTCTGGCAAGTTGGATCCCAGACGTCTCCCCCAGATCACAATCCAGATCCAAGCAGGTTAAAGCAAGAGCGATTAACCTCCAAGACTGATCGCTGGATCTCCCTACAGTTCACAGACTAAGAGCTGAAGCTGCCACTGAACCTGCAAAATGGCGAGTGTGCTATGTCTCCTCAGAGGTTTCTAGCCCCCAGGGGAGGAAGCTGACGAGTTCCCCAAATACTGGTCCCAAAGTCCATAGGACACTAACCTCTCACTTTGTCCTGGGCATATCTGTGTTGATAATTCTGGAATCGCCACAGCTGCTGGTGTTCTGGGGTCCCTCAAGCTGGCTGCTGGCCCAGCCGCCCTGGGGCTAAAACCCCGGCTCATGTGGACTTTGGCTCGGCTCCCTGTACTGTGCTTTTGGCTTCCAGATCACTGTGCTGGCTGCTCCCTGCAGGGCTGCTGGGCTGTCCTCAGTGGGAGGTGAGCTTCTTTGTGTTGTTCTGTGGGTGCTGGGGCTCCAGAAGTTGTTCAGAGTCCCCTTTTACATGGTTTGGAAATGGTGTGGGGGGGAGCACCTTGGAAGTGCTGTTTCTATTCCGCCATCTTGTCTCCGCCCGCCACATTATATATGTCTAAGATATTATCTGTTTGATTGAGTCTGAGATCTATATTATTTTATACCTCTAACAGCCCCCCCACCAAAGTAGTGGCTTTTCAATAAAATTTCTTTTTAATAATGAGATCAACATAATTAATCATTTTATTACACTGTAAGGAAGTAGTATGAAGTAGGGAAAAAAGTGTTATTCTTGGGTCATTAAGACTTCACCTCAGATCTTGACTGAGGAAGAATCACTCACATACTAGCTATATGATCCTGGGCAAGTCAATTAATTTCTCTTAGATTTAGTTTATTCAGCTTTAAAATGGAGCTAATACTAGTCCTTACTTTACAGGATTATTGTGAAAATGAAATGAGTTGCAATGCATAAAATACTTTGTAAACCTTAAAGTGCTCTATTAATAATTATTTATTAATAGTATTTCCTTTTATATTCATTTCTTGAACATAACTCATCTCTCCAGTGAGATCCTAGTATAACATTGGAACTGTATCTTCTAATCTTTTGCATACTCCTTGCTCTTTAGCTTTATCTAGAAGTATATAGAAGGTGAAGCTATGTTTTGTAAATTTTGGTTTTCAATGAAATTTATATTGAATGATCTTCTCTTTTTTAGTCTCTTCATACATCTTATAATTGTTCTTTTCGCCCATGCTTTCACTTGGAATAGTACTCACCCTCAATTACTATCAAATTAGTTAACATTTATTAAAAACCTACTATGTACCCAGAAGCCAGTGTTCAAATATGCAGAGGGATCAGAAGAGAAGTATATAACTTGGACTCTCCTTGTAACTAAAATATTTTTCAAGAGACAAAATTTACTTGTGCAAAAAAAAATGTATAGGAAAGAGCATATAATAAAAGAATATGCTGAATGAGAAAACCATAAAGAGTTCTAGGAATTCAAAGTAGAGAGATGATTGTGGGCTAACAGAGTGAGTTTATCCTTGGAGAAACAAGTAAGGTTTGGCTATATGGGGTAGAGGATTGCATGTAGACCAAGGTCATGGACAAAAGATACAGAGGTAAGATTGAAGTTGAGAATAGTGGAAAGATCAGACTGACTGAAATAAAAGGTTCATGTTGAAACCTTTCAACATGATTTCAGTGGTAAATAAAGTTTAGTAATAAGGATTGAACTTTCAGAATCAAGGTAAGAAATACACATAAGTTATTGGAAATTAGAATTTATTTTTTCCTCTTAGGAAATTTAATGAAGGCATGATACAAATTGAACTTTATTGTAATTTGCTAAGAAGCTAACTAATTATAACACAAACCAGAAGAATTTGATTCTTCACTGGTTTGTGTGTGTGATCTTGGGCAAATCAGTTAATTATGCTATTTATTTATTAATTGACATCAGATTCTTGGGTGAAAGCTATTATGGAATTGCTCTGCATTATTATTATAAGTAACTTTAATAATGTTAAGAGAGCTTGAATTAGCCACCTGATCCAATTCTAACAATCCTGATCTTTTTCTCAATCATGAATAAATTGACAAAGGACTCTTTTTAAAATTAAATTAATTTATTTACTTACAATTTTCAACATTCACTTTTATAAGATTTTGAGTTCTAAATGCCCCCCAAGATGGCATACAGTTTGATAAAGGCTATACATGTGCAATCATATTAAACATATTTACACAGTAGTCATATTGTAAAAGAAAAGCCAGAACAAAAGGGAAAAGACAGAAGAAAGAAAAAAAAAGAGAGTCAAAAGTATTATGTTTCAATCTGCATTCAAACTACACAGTTCATTCTCTGGATGTGGATAGTATTTTCCATCATGAGTTTTTGGGAATTATCTTAGATCATTGCATTGCTGAGAAGAGCTTAGTCTCTTGAAGTTGGTCATCATACAATGTGGCTATTATTATATACAATGTTTCCTTGGTTCTTCTCACTTCACTCTACATGAGTTCATGGAAGTCTTTCCAGGTTTTTATGAAAGCTGCCTATTCATCATTTCTTATCAAATAGTAGTGTTCCATTACATTTATATACCATAACTTGTTCAGTCATTTCCCAATTGATAGGCATTCCCTCAATTTCTAATTCTTGGACATCATGAAAGGAGCTGCTATAAATATCCTTTTCCTTTTTTTATGATCTCTTTGGGATATAGACCTAGTAGTGGTATTTCCAGAGCAAAGGACATGCAAATAGTTGGGCATAGTTCCAAGTTGCTCTCTAGAGTTTACAACTCCACCAACAGTTCATTAGTGTTCACATTTTCCCACATCTTTTCCAACATCTATCGTTTTCCTGTTTTGTGTGAGGTGGTACCTCAGAGTTGTTTTAATTTGCATTTCTCTAATGAATAGTGATTTAGAACATTTTTTCATATGACCATAGCTTTAATTTGTTCATTTGAAAACTGCCTGTTCATATCCTTTGACCATTTACCAATTGGGGAATGATTTGCATTATAAATTTGACTCAGTTCTCTATATATTATAGAAATGAGGCCTTTATCAGAGATAGTGGCTGTAAAAATTGTTTCCCAGCCTTCTTTTTCCCATCTATTCTTGGTTGCATTGGCTTTGTTTGTGCAAAAACTGTTACTAGTTTAATGTAATCAAAATTATCCATTTTGTATTTCATAATGTTCTCTGTCACTTATTTTACCATATATTCTTACACTGTCCATAGCTCTGACAGTTAAACTATTACTTGCTCTCCTTATTTGCTTATTATGGTCTCCCCCTTTATGTCTAAATCGTATACCTGTTTTGACCTTATCTTGGTAAACAGTGGAAGATGTTTTTCTGTGCCTCATTTCTGCCATACTATTCTTCAGTTTTCCATGCAGTTTTTGTCAAATAGTGAATTCTTATTCCAGAAGATGGAGTCTTTAGTTTTTATCAAACATAGATTACTATAGTCATTGACCACTGTGTCTTGTATACATAACCTATTCTACTGATATATCACTCTATTTCTTTGCCAGTACCAAGTAGTTTTGATTGTTGCTGATTTAGAATACAGTTTTAGATCTGATACTGCTAGGCCACCATTCTTTGCATTTCTTTTCATTAATTCCCTTGATATTCTGGACCTTTTATTCTTCCAGATGAATTTTGTTATTTTTTTCTAACTTTATAAAGACAAAGGACTTTCAAAGATTTTATGAAGATATGTTAACATGTTGACTATCACAATATAATGTTTGCTTTGAGATATGTTTTCTGTATATATATATATTCACATACATATATGTGCTTATCTAATTATAAATTAATCACTATAGAAGAAGAGTTGTAGCTCAGTGACAGAACTTGAAATTTATAAATGTAAATTGTCTGACTGCTCTCATTTTTTACATATAGTAGAAAATCTCTAAAACTATTAAATGAATGGCACACAGTAAGTGGTGAGCAGTTATATATCTTTGGGATTTTAAAAAATAGGCAAAAGAATAGGTATTATTTTGCCCATGTTCGTTCTTGCCCTGGGTGATATTTCCTTTTTTCAAATGAACTGTAGAACTCTGCAAATAAAATATTTTTACATGAAGCCGTGATACCACCATGGGATCATTTGAACTTATTTAGTGCCTGAGGTTGGCAGAAGGCCACAAGTCATAATTCTGGTTATACTGTTTATCACCTTCCATTGTCTGCCTTTAAGATAATTCTGGGTATAACTTTAGATATTAACTTTATCCCTGTTAAGTTTATTACCTTAGCTTATCAGCCTCTTGACAGAGCTAACCATACATCTTTTCATTTTGGAACACTTGGTTTAATGGAGGAGCATATTTGAAAAGGATTCGTGAATTAATTCAAGATTACAATCTGTACCTGACAGCTAGTTTTAAAGAATTGTTTATATATTTTTATATATGTAGTATCCTATAAATAAGAGTCACTAAATGTCTCTTGAGCTACGTAAGTTTGCCATCAATAGCCCTCTCCCTATGTCTATGCTTTTGTTTTCTATAAACAACTGTCATCCATGAAATTCCTTTTTTAATTTCTAGAATGAAAATATGGTCTTTTTAATTCACCTTCCACTTAATTATTCTTTAGAACTGACCTTGCTTGACCATTTAGGAGCAAGTATCTACCCATAACTGAATTGATGAATTTCAACTCACTCTTACAGTTTCTATCTGAAGAAGCAGACTGTTGCCCCATTCTGGCAAGCTTTACTTCTGGTTAGACACTTATGTTTCCATGGCATAGAATCTGTAAGACAGGTGGTCCATTTCTTGCTTGTCGTTTTTAACACATGGCCTATACAGTATCTCTTCCCGTCATGGTTTGACTCAACATAACTGCTATCACTGATCATATATGATGATCTTCATTTGCACAGACATAAGGAAGACTCATTGAAAAAAATTATTTGCTTTCATTGTACATTGAATGTCACAAGCTTCTAGTCTTTGCTTTCTAGTGCACTTTAAATTACCATCTTTTTCCCCCAAAGATGACTCCTCTTTCCCTATCAGAAGAGTAAAGAAACAGCTAGACTTTGTTGTTCTATTTCTCAGAAATTAATATATTATTCTCGTTATCTTGTTAGGGACTAGATCAAATTAAGAGCTGTTTATGATGCTACCAGGAACTCAGAGATTTGAAAAGAACATCAGAAATGATAGAAGTTGTTGCCACTATATAATACTTCCATGTGTTCTTCGGTTTATATCATGGTCTATCTTCTTTCACTGAACAATGGTAGAGGAAGAAATATTTATCTTTGCTTTTTATGTCCAGAGGTAGCCTTAATTCCTCTCGATAAGTAATAATATTCAGCCTACCCCCCCATACATACACATTTAATTGTGTTGACTTGATGCTAACATCTTTCCAGTCCTAATTAGACTTCATGAAATTATATGTATGTCTATTAGTCTAGGTTACAATAATAGCACATTTCTGGTACCTTCCCTGAATGGAAACCACAGACTAGTCCTAAAAAATAAAAGATGTTTGGGTTTTCTTCTGTTTCATAGAATTAGCGAGTGCTCTGAGAGGAGGAGAGGTAAAACCATGCAAAAGTAGAATCTGGTTATTTCAGTTCTTCACCTTCAAAGAACATTTTTAAGAATCTCAAGTGTATGCATCATTGTGCTAAGCACTAAAGAGAATGACAAAGAAATGTATTCCACAGTCTTTACTTTCTTGGAACTTACATTCCAGTCTTTAATTTAAAATTACAATAGTAATATTAATAGTTGACATTTACGTATGACTTTGAGTTTTTCATACACATTAATTCATTTGATTCTCATAACAACTTTGAAGGGAAGGTATGACTCTACCCTTCTTGCAGATAAGGAAATAGGTTTAGAAGAGATACTGACTTGCCTGTGGTCACACAGCTAGTAAATGTCAGATCACATGTCTTCATGACTTCAGGTCCAGAACTGTCACCTTGGACCATTGTTGTTGTTCGGATGTTTTCAGTTGCATCCCATTCTTCATGACCCCATTTGGACCTTTCTTGGCAAGGATACTTGGGTAGTTGCTATTTCCTTCTCCAGCTCTTTTTACAGACGAGGAAACTGATGCAAATAGGGTTAAGTGACTTGCCCAGAGTCACACAGATAGTAAGTGTCTGAGGCTGGATTTGAACTCAGGGAGATGAGTCTTTTTGACTCCAGGGCTGGCACTCTATCCCGTGTACCACCTAGGTAACCTGGGACCATAGTATCTCACAATAAAATAACAACTGTAAATAAAGATTTAAAGGATTTTTTAAAAATTATGATCATTTCCATATTTATGCACTGTGGTTGTTCCCTGTTTCTCTTATGACATTGTTTGCTATATGCTTGTACCTATGGTAATATTGGGTAGCTAGGTGGAGCAGTGGATAGAGTGCCAGGCCTGGAGTCAGGAAGATGTGAGTTCAAATCCCACCTCAGACACTTACTGTGTGACCCTGTGCAAGTCACTTCATCCTGTTTTTCTCAGTTCCCTCATCTGAAAAGTGAGCTGGAAAAGGATATGGCAGACCACTCCAGTTTCTTTGCCGTGAAAATTATAAATGAGGTCACAAGAAGGTGGACCTGACTGAACTACAACATATTTTCTTTTTTCACCATTTTTTTTACTTTCTTCTCATCTGAACCCCTGGAGTGCCGTAACTCACCAGGGCCTGTCAACTATATTCAGAAATGTATTTTTTTTATTATTGACTACAAAAAGAAAGTTCTACTGCTGCCATCCAATTATTTCCTTCAGCAAATCATCAGAGAGAGAAGGCAGGCTTTTCTTTAAACAGAGACTCTCCTTTATCTATTCTCTTCTGATAAATAAGTGAATTCAGGGCTGTTTATTGTTTTCCATTTGTTTAGATGGTTATTTAATACTTTACCTGAAACAAAAGTTAAGCCATTTAGAAAACAAAACAAACAAACAAACAAAAAAAAAAACCAGGTCAATCATAGGCAAAAGGAATTTTCGATTCTGTGTGGTTTTTTTTTTTTTTTTTTAGTACTTTTTGAGTTGTAGTCTTTTTCTCTGGCCTCTTTTTAGCAGCTAGGGAAATGAGGGCTCCTTATATTACCAGTAGATAAGCAAGCATATTATGTGCAATGGAGTTCTAGTAAATGTGTACGTGTCTTCAGGACAAGGCTAAAGGTTCTGATATTTGCATATTTACAGGCAGCTTATTTATGCTGAAGCTGTGTCTAAAAATCATGAAGTGAAGCCATGATTTGACACTTACTGAGTTAATATGATCAATGGAGACAGCCAGCCCAGATAATTCAGGTGCCAAAATTCATTGAATTGTTCTTAGCTTTTTATGATGATCAAATTAACAGTATAGCTACCAACTCTGAAATTTCTGTTTTGCTTTTCACTGCAGAGACCCAGTTTCTCTGCCCTTTATTCCTCCATAAGCTTTATTAAGTTGGTGAGCAGGAGTGAAAAAATATTTAATGTGGAATTCCAAGGAATAGTTCCTATTGCTGCTTCAGTAAACGATTTTGGCTTAACAGTAGGTGACATGTTGCTCTCTGAGTCATGGCTGAATCATGCCCAAGGGTGGTATTGATGTCACCTTGCTTACATCTTTCAAATGAAATGTAAAATGCATTTTAGAAGCCCTTGTGGTTATTTAAGGTTTCTTGGTGCTGTCTGTTTAAAAAAAAATGAACTATGTACATTCCAAACTGTCATTGTATGTTTCTTTCCTTTCTTTTCAGCAGAAATAAACACTTCACTTCTTTCATTGTATCTTTCCAAGAAAAATATAGACTTTCATTTCATCCCAGAGATCTCTTTAAGAATTTATATATCCTTATGATCTGAATCACATACAGATCATAATGGGTGATGATACAGTGATTCTATTATAGTTAAAATTCATTAGAACAAGACTGGGAAGAATAAAAAGGCCCTGAGAGAAATATCTCCCTGCAACCATCTTTATTTTCCTTTCCTAACTAACTTGAGCTAGCTCCCTAATTTCCCTCCAAGTTTATTGAACCCTGGTATAAAAAAATATATTTACTTGAAAGAATGAGTGCTCAAGCATCATCTTATTATTCTCTCCCGTGAAGTCATTATAATGTCTACTGCACATGCATGACATACTGTATGATGAAATTTGTACTGCATTTATATACCATGAGGACTTTATATATAAATTTATGCATGTGTATGTATGTATAATATACATATATGCTTACATATATACATATACGGTGTGTATATACATATGTATGTGTGCGTGTGTGTGTGTGTGTGTGTGTGTATCCATGGAGTCTGAGCTCATTAATTCTCAAAAGTTTTGTGTTCGAAAGTGTCCCTATATAAGGATGTCTGTTATCACCCTTATTGCTCAATATTGTCCTAGAAATGCTAGTTATATAGCAGTAAGACAAGAAAAATAAATTGAAGAAATCAGGAATAGGCAATGAGGAAACAGAATTATTACTCTCAGCACATTTCCACTTTCTGCAGATGATTTGATGGTATACCTAAATAATCAACTAAAAAACTGGTTGAAACAATCAACAGAAGGCTATCTAACCTCAATTTGTGTACCACTGTAAAAAATCCCACCATTTTTAAAGACAGCTCATTATTTTTTACTTGTTTTTGTTATCTTTAATCATTAAGAAGTTCTTACTTATACTGAAAATAAATAATTTTCCCCTATAATTTGTACACATTATTATTATTATTAGTTTTAACCTCTGTGACCAAATGGAGCAAGGCATTCTTTCTATTCAAGATTCTGCTCATGTCCTTACCTATTTCACCAACCCTAGTCTTATCTCTTAGAGGGTAAACATTACTGGTTTTATCTTTTAAAAGCAGTATAGCATGGTTCTTTGTAAACTCACTTTATTGGTTGCCCTCTTATATACTTGTATTTTAAAATTATTATTCTTTAATATAGTTTTCAAGTTGAAAGCTTGGAATACCTTGTAAATGTTCTTAAATGCAGCACCTAGTGTAACTTGCATTTTTAATGCATCTAAATGTTTGTAAAACTTTTTTCTTGAAACTAAATGGAATGAGTCATTTGCAGAGCATTGAAATCAATAGACTTGGAGTCAGAAAAGATTTGATTTTGTGTTTAGTAGCAGTGCAACTGTGGGAAGATCATTTAACTTTCGTCAAGTTTGACTTCCTCCTCTGTACAGTGGGGATAATAATACTTGTGGTGGCTGTCTTATAAGTTGTTGAGGCTCGAATGAGACAGTATAGAGAAAACATTTTGTAAACATTAAGGAACCATGTAAATGTCAGATATTTTTATTTTCTGATCTAAGCAAGTCAGAATACTATAGTTCTGTCACCTCTCTTATTCTAGGCTTAATGACTGTGCTTTTGGTCTACTAAGATACATGGATTTATAATCCATAAATTTCTGTCTAGGTCCTATACCTCCCCAGTGCTCAATATGAGCAGTGATTATTTTAAGTGTTAAAATATTTTTAAATTTAAGTGCACTTCTTAAAAGGACATTCACTCCTGTTTTATTCTACTGTTTTAAATTATTCTACTCTCTAATTCATATATGCATTTTAGAGAATTTGAAAAGGTAACGTTTCCCAAACTAGTTCATGTCTTTATTAGCAAACATCTAAAAGATCATTTTAGAAAGCAATTTTGGTTAAATATAAACATGCTGTTCATAGAATAACAGTTTTTGAATTATGGTGACACAATGATTTTACATGTGTTCCAGGGTCATCTTTGCAGAAGAATGCTACTGTGAACAGCTTTTAAGGTTCTGATTAAATAGTATAGTGATCACTCTATTCCATAACAAATCAAAGCAAAACTTTCACAGAGAATCAAGGTACAGCATTCACAATATTACAACTTATCAGAGAAAATCACAATATACTATTCACAACATAGTCTCAAAGTAAAATATTCACTTTTAAGTTAACTCAATCAGTCACTTATCAGTAGTCTCAAAGTACAATAGCCAAAGTCTTCCACTCTTGGGACAAAGTCTTGATTAACTCAATCAGTCACTTATTCAGCAATCAATTACTAAGTATCATACACAAAACCCTCCACCCCTTAGGTCACTAGTAAACTATAATTCCATAATTACTCAGTACCCAAGGAGAGGTCTTTTCATCTTGACTTGGGGCCTATTCTGAGATTCCCTGGATCCCCTTCCATGGTCCTAGATTCTATCTGGATTCACCAGACTCTCACCTGGGTTTAATGGCAGACAGCTCCCAGTTCCTTGTCCAGCTCTCTGGGTACGTCCTGCTCCACACTGAAGTTCACAGGGTCTGGTCCATGTCAGATCCTTCACCATTTTTGTTCCAGGGAATTCAAGGCTCAACCAAGCCACAAACAAAGTCTTAGCATCCTTAGCATCCCAGTCATGCTTCCTCAGTCACCTGGGCTTCTGGGCTCCTGGCTCCTGGGCTCCTGGCTGCTGGGCTCCTGGCTCCAGGCTCCTGGCTTCCATCCAGAAGAAGCTCCACCACCACAAGTTCCCAGGATATGCTGGCTTCGTTCTCCATTCTTCTGTAGCTGCTCTGCCACCAGATCTTAATCTCAAGAAAATTCTGACATTACCTACATCAACCCCTTCCTGTTATGTCAGCAACAGGAGACAGGAGTTCATACCTTCTGTTTCTCCAATGGGCTTGATCAGTTACTAATGCTAAGTACCTGCTACTTTTGCCAACACAAAGGGATCTTCAAATTCAAAATTACATTACCATTACAGGTCATAAGAAAGTATTTTGACTATTTTTAGAAATAAAGGAAACTGATGAATGTTTATGAAGAGAAATGCATGAGGGGAGGAAATTAGACCAAATGGGCTTGGAGATCCCTTCTTGCTCTAAATCTGTGCTCCCATGATTTAGTCTAATTCCCACCTAAATCATAATAATTATTATTGTTATTCTTACATTAACAAAAGTGATAGCTCAAATTTCTATAATACTTAAGCCTGCAAAGTGCAGGTAGATGGGTGATTAAGCATGATAAAAACAATGGAGGACATATGACCATCAAAAACTATAGCAGTACCACTCAGCAACACCAATGCTAGCTCTGTATACCAAAGAGATCAAAGAAAAAAGGAAAAGGGCCTGTATATACATAAACATTTCAGCGGCTAGTGGTGGCAAAGAATTGGAAATTAAGGAGGTGTGCCCATCAATTGGGGAATAGTTGAACAAGTTGTGGTATATGATTATTATGGAATAACATTGTGCTATAAGAAAAGATGAGCAGGATGCTTTCAGAAAAACCTGGGAAGACTTATATGAACTGATGAAAAATGAAATGAACAGAACCAGAAGAAATATTGTACACAGTAGAAGCAATATTGTATGATGATCAACTGTTAATGACTTAGCTATTCTCAGCAATACAGTGATCCAAGAAAATTCTGAAGGACTTATGATGAAAGTGCCATTCATCTTCAGAGAAAGAAGTGATGAAGTCTGAATGGAGATTGAGGCATACTTTTTTTTACCTTATTATTCTTGGTGGTTTTTTAGCTCTGTATTTTCTTTTGCAATGTGACTAATATGGAAATGTTATTAATATATAATATCTATAGCAAATTGCTTACTTTCTAAAGGAGAGATTAGGGGAGAGGGGAAGAGAGAAAACTTGGAACTCAAAATTTTTAAAAAGGCTAATAATTTTTGTTTACAGGTAATTGAGAAAAATAAATGTTAAAAATAACTTTAATATTACTTTTGAAAAACACAAATATTTAAATATAATCAAGTACCACTATTTTTATGCACCTTATTCAGGGAATTTTTCAGTTAAAAGCAAAAGGTTATGTTATATTAGTTTAATTGGTTTTATTTGAAGCTGCTGGTCTTACTGATCCTCAGAGCTGGTCTCTTCCCAAGACTCTGGTGTTCCTGCTTGTGATGTTAACAAGTGTCAGTGGATATTAATTGAGAGTACTTCCCTTTTCTCAGTAATGACAGTTAATCCAAGAACTCAGCTATGCATGGTTCCTGGGAAAACTAACTTCTTTAACATAAGTCTCCTTAAGGTGTTATCCAACTGACTTGAATAGTCTCAGGAAGGTTCCATACTACTATATTTATGTAATTTTCTCCTGAATCTTTGGGTCTTGGACATGATTCAGAATTATGAAATACTACATGTTTACTTTGCTTTTCCTTCATTTTCATGTTTCATGTTTCTTCCCTTCCAATAAACCTTAAGCCAATTTAGATAAGCTATCAGACTCCAAACTCCTCTTTGAGTCATCCAAAAGGTTCCCATCAATTAAAATTTTTGCAATCACTTTACAAGCCTGATTCTATTATATTCTCTAGAACAGGGGTGGAAAACCTGTGACCTCAAGGCCATATGTGGACTTCTAGGTCCTTGGGTGTAGCCTTTTGACTGAGTCAAAGATTTACAGAACAGATGCTTTCATCAAGGGTATTTCTTCTGTGAAGTCTGAATTCAGTCAAAGGGCCAGCCTTGAGGACTTAGAGGGCCACATGTGGTCTTGAGGCCACAGGTTCCTTGACATGCTCTAGAACATTGACTAGTAAAACCAATGTGTGAGCAATTAAAATAATATTGTTTTTCCCATACTGTTTTTTGTTTACTGATAATTATTCTTTAGGATATTTACTTTATTTTTTTCAATTAATCATTTTTAATTAAGAGAAATCTATTCTCTCTCCTTCCCATTTCAACCCAATTATAAAAGAAAAAATGAGGAAAATAATCCTTGTAAGAAAAAAAGGCCCTTTGATGGTTTTAAGAGACTCTGAGAACCTTCCTTGATTTGAAAATATACTCTGCCTCCTAATAGACTGAATGTGGTCACATGGGGCCTGTGGCTGAAGGCTTGGTTTTCAAGAATGCCCACACCTTGATGCTCTGTGATTGGGCAGTGGGTCAAGAGGGTGGTTACATTCTCTGAGCCAGGAGAAGGCTATGTAATCCCTGATGTGAGGCTTTGCTTTGGGGCTCACTTTGAGAAATGTTGTGTGATTTGACCAGATGAGACTCTGGGCAGCCATTGAGAGCCCCCTGGCTTTGAAAACCCAGATGTTGATGCTTCCCTCTCTGGTAACTGTGATTTGGTATTGATGTAATGGTTGGACAGTTTGGAAGCCTGTCTGCTTGACCTGTTTATTTCTCTGTCTTGTAAGTTCTGTCTGTATACTTGGAAGTTCGGGGTGCTGACCTTTTCCCCCTGAACTAAGTAAACAATATATTTGATTGAAGTAAGCTTGTTAACCCATTTTGAGTTGCTTTCCTTTAGAAAAGCAGATCTAAGAACCTGTGTTGGCAGCCACCCTGGGGATGTTGGGGTGCTTGCTGCTACAGGAGGTGGATAGCATGCCTCATCACTGGTCCTCTGGAATCATAAATTAGTTTTACCTTGATCAGAGTTCTTTAAGCTTTCAAAATTGTTTATTTTCACAGTTGTAGTTGCATGCATTATTTTGTTTCTGCTCATTTTATTCATCAAATTTACAAATCTTTAGAAATGTTCATTTTTATAATTGTGATATTAAAATATATTTTTTTGGTTCTACAGACTTTACTCTGCATCAGTTCATATAAATTGATTCGGTCTCTTTTAAGTTATCTGTTTCTTCATATACCACAATAGTTTTATATCATATTCATATTCCATAAGGCATTTTACATTTTCTTCCATTTTTTATTCTTTAGAATTTGTTTGATTGATTCTTGGCTCATAGAGTCAGCTTCCACTTGCCCAATTCTAACTTCTGAGGCATTGTTTTCTTCAGTTAGTTTTTGTTTTTTCAAATGTTATTTTTAGGCATTAATAACTTTTTTTGTACAATTCCACATTGTTTTCTAGAATGGTTGTACCCATTCACACATCTACCAACAGTGTATCAGCGTGCCTATTTTCTCACAACTTCTCCAACAGCTATTTTCTTTTTTGTAAATCTGCCAGTCTAATGGGTGAAGTGCTTTTACTTGCACTTCTATAATTGCTTTGGAGCATTTTTTCTTAAGATTATACATAGCCAAATGTTTTTGTTATTTTTGTTTTCTCCCTAAGAACTGATTGTTCATGTCCTTGAATAATTATATAACTTTGAATTAATTGCTTATATATTTTAGAAATGACATCTTTATCAAAGAAATTTGCTGTAAAGATTTTTACAGGTACTTTCCTTTAAACCTTAGTTTTATTGGATTTGTTTGTGTAAAAAACCTTTTCACAATGTAACCAGAATTACTGATTTTATCTTCTCTGATCTTTTCTCTCTTGTTTGGTAGATCTGTTCAACAATTTTCCCTATATCCCTAATGTATTTGTGGCATGATATTTTATATGCAGCTTTTCTTAGTATAAGGTACAAGGTGTTAAAAAAAATCTAAGTTCTTCTATACTGCCATCCAAATTTCCCCACAGTTTTTATCAAAAAGCAAATCCTTATCCCAGTAGCTAAGGTCTTTGTATTTATTGAACACTAATCTACTACATTTCTTTGCATTTTTTTTTTTTTTGCTGTGTAACCAGTCTATTATACTGATTTGACTCTTGTTTTTTTAACTAGTTCCAAATTGTTTTGAAATTTTCTTATTTTAATATAGTTTGAGATGGGGTACTGCTAGGTCCTTTTGTTCCCACTTGTTTTTCATTATTTCTCTTGAGATTCTTGAAATTTTTTTTACTTCCATATTATTCTTTTTTCTAGTTCTTTAAAGTAATCATTTGACAATTTGGTATTCCATTGAATAAGTAAATTAATTTAGTTAATATTGTGATTTTATTATAATGACTCTTCCTACCCATGAACAATTAATACTTATTCGTTTATTCAGATCTCTGTTTTATAAATAGTGATAAGCAATTTTAGTTTTTTAATTCCTTTGTGCATATTGTTAGGTAGACTCCCAAGTAATTTATGCATTCTGTACTTATTTTAAATAAAATTTCTTTTTCTGTCTCTTCCTTCAGGAATAAATATTTAATCTTACTCCTCCTTAGGCTATTGCACATCCATTAAAGATGGATTTGATTAACTTATTTGAAAGCATTGTTAATTTATACATTAAAACACTCATTGAAATTATTTCATACACTTCTAGATTGTGAGCTGTTATTTTTCCTTACATTTATTCTGTGAATTTTTTTCTTTATAGCCACATGAATAAGTTAATGTTTTAGTGCTTATAGATTGCAGGTATATTGTTTATCTAACATTAGCCAACTGATTAATAGTCAAAGGATATGAATAGGCAGTTTTCAGAAGAAATCAAAGCTATCTATAGTCATATGAAAAAATGCTCTAAATAGCTATTGATAGAGAAATGCAAATTAAAATAACACTGAGTTACCACCTCACACCTATCAGATTGATTAATATGGCAGAAAAGGAAAATAACAAATGTTGGAGGAGAATTGGAAAATATAGGTATTTTAATTGCACTCTTGGTAGAGTTGGGAACAGATCCAATCATTCTGTAGAATAGTTTGAAAGTACACACAAAGACCTATAAATAAGCGTATACCCTTTGTCCCAGCAATACCAATATTAGGTCTGAACCCCAAAGAGATCATAAAAAAGCAAAAGGACCTATATGTACTAAAATATTTATAGTATCTCTTTCTGTGGTGGCTAAAAATTGGAAATTGAGGAAATGCCCATCAGTTGGGGAACAACTGAACAAGTTGTAGTATGTGATTGGAATGGAATACTATTGTTATAAGAAATGATGAGCAGGATACTTTCAGAAAAACCTGGGAAGACTTACATGAACTCATGCAAAATGAAATGAGCAGTACCAGGAGAATATTGTACATAGTAGAAGAAAATTGCATCATGATCAACTATGAATGACAGCAATTTTCAGCAATATGATGATCCAAGACATTTCTGAAGAATTTAAGATGAAAAATTCTGTCCACCTCCAGAGAAAGAACTGGAATCAGAATGAGACTGAAGTATACTTCAAAATTTTTTCTTTATTATTTTTATCTCTTTTTTGCCTGCATTTTTAATATAGATAATATGGAAATGTCTTGCATAAATACACATACAAAATCCATATCAAATTTCTTGCATTTTCAAGTCAGGGAAGGGGGAGAAAGAGAGAGAATTTCAAACTCAAAATTTTTTTTTAAATAAATGCTAAAATTTTTTGAAAAAAATATTACTCATCTAAAATGTTCTGAAGGTACAGTCTTTCTTTACAACTTTTAGTCACTTTAGAATTAGTGAATTTCCTGGAATTTGAATACCTGGAAAAAAAACTGACATAAGACCTAAGTAATTTTTTTTCTTCTTTATTAAAGTTATGTAGAGTATCTGATTTCTTTTGTGTTGCTGTTTTCCATTAAAAAAAACTATTTGAATTTTAGTAACAGTAAATATAACCCAGATTTAGAACTGATCCTTTTTTTAAAGTTTTAACTCGCATTTTCTTATCTGACAAAGCTACCTTATGGTCTTTGGTTAAGATCCCACTCTGGGGTTCTTTGACACATTTTTCATTTTCCTCTTTTGAGTATATCATAACATTTAATGTATACATCTATATCAATTATACCATTTCATAAATAATGGGGATTTTGTAATGATTTTCATTATTAAGATACATTTGTCCCTAACATTAGTTCTTCCCTGTATCCAAATTGTTTCCATGTTGGTAAAATATGTCAAGTTTCTGGGTCTTGCTGTTGTTACACCATCTGTGCCATCTGTTCCGAGTATGCATGGTTCTCATTTTGGTAGCATTTTCTTCCTCTCCTCCTCTCCGTCTTACTGCCATTTCTCATTGTTCTCTTCTTCCAGCACCCAATTGATGGTTTATTAGTTGTTGGTTTTGTCATTTTATTCCTGCTATTTCCTAGCAGGGTGTATTCTAATTATGGTAGAAAGTAAGCATTCGTTTGATAAATACTTTGTTTATCCAAACATAAAGGACAGTGCAATTTTCAACCAAGAATATATACCAGCCACTTCCAGACTGAATGCTAGATCAGAATGATCAGTCTATCCAGATGTAGCTTCATGAGCTTAAGTGCTTTTTTTTTTTTTGTTTTTGTTTTATGTACTAGAACAAATGTACTAGAACAAATTCACCAGTTGAAAAGGCTATAGAATGTTTTGATGGGGTAAATATAATGACACAGCAAGATGCTCTGCATGTGTTTTTGAAAATTTTATTTGTATCGTTAGCATGGACAGTACTTATTTACTAATAATTTTAAGCCATTATAGTAAGGATTCTTTCTCACTAGCATTTCCAACCTAATATTACACTTGATTATCAAATGTTAGAGCTCTAAGTCTTACCTGGTACACCTCTAAGTCATTTACTACCATGCCTCTCCTTGCCAACATACCCTCTCTTTGAGGAGCCTGTCAAGGAAGGGTGTTTAGTTAGCAGTAGTTTAATATTCAGAAATATCCTTTCCTCCTCCAATTCCATTTTCACAGTCTTCAAGGAAATGGAAAGTAGCTTTCCTTCACAGATTGATATTTTTAAAAAAAACCCAACTATCCATAATAGAAAGGTCAAAATCAGAAGCCTGACTTAGATGTCATCCTATCCTCATTCCTCTTTTTACAGTTTACAAAGTAAGGACAAGAGGTTGGGTGACTTGTCCATGGTTACATTACCAGTGATCACGAAGTCAAAAGTTTAACTCAGGCCTTGTGATTCCAAAGGCACTTTCTCTATTTTAACACTTACCAGTTTGTACAGAAATAAAAAAAGAAAAAGAGATACTGTTCAACATTACAAAAAATTAGTGGCAGAAACAAGATGAGAAACTCTTGGAGTTTGACTTGATCTTCACCATACTGGGGTATCATTGTTTCTGATAACTCTTCCCAGAAATGTAACATGTCAGGAGGACATGTCTGGGAAAAGAACTCCTTTGGCATCAAAGTGGTCGAAGAAACATGACATTTATGTAGTACTATCATTTACTTTTTACTAGGTTGATCTCAAGATCAAGAAAGCTGATTTCTACTATGCTCTATTTTATCTTATTTCAAACTCCACTACTTTAAAAAAATGAACAGTCCTCCTTTGTGGAGCTCAATTTGGACTGAACTGGTCAGTCAGTGCCCACTTTGTGCCAGACACTGTGCTAAACACTTCTGCTAAAGTGTTTTTCCCTTTGTCTAAAGATTGATGGCCAATAAATTTGCAAAGGTAGGAATAAGGGGTTTCAGAGAGGAGTGTTTCTAAAAGATCTGAGGAACTTTTAATTCATTGTAGGTTCATAATGGAGATGGTAGCCAAAATAGTTCATATGATCTCAGGCTACATTTATAGCTATCTAGCAATATCTAGCTTTTATACAGCAATTTAAGATTTTCAAAGAGCTTTACATATGTTATTTCATTTAATCCTTATGGCAACCCTATAATTTAGGCGCTATCATTATCTACATCGTATAGATGAGGAAATCAAGGGTGATAGAGGGTTGACCAGCTTGCTCAGGATAACATAGTAAGTATCTAGGGCAGTATTTACAGTTGTCTTCCTCACTTCAAGTTAAGCTCTCTATCCACATTTAGAAGAGCACAGTATCCAGAACAAGGGAGGTTGTTCCCACTGTACCCACAGTAGCTAGACTATATCAGGAACACCCTAATTTTTTTAGGCATCACATTTTGGGAGAACTATGAGCAAGATGAAGATCATTGTAGATGGTGAGAGGGAACTAGAAGCCAGGAAATACAGTGATTGGTTATAAGAGCTGGGAAGAGATTTTAAGAACACATGAATGCTGTCTTCAAGTATTTCAGTGGTTATTATGGGGAAGAAGAAGATTACGTGTTTGCCTTGATCACAGAGGTCATAACTAGGGAGCAATGGATAAAATATAAAGAAGTCATATTTAAACCCAGTAGAAGAAAAAAAAACTTTTTAAAAATTAGAGCTGTTCACAAGTGGAATGGGCTACCTCAGGATGTAATGTAGTGATGATGGTGATGATGATGAAGTTGATAGGCGGTACATAGTGCTGTAAGATTGCAAATCACTTCATGACTATTATTTCATTTTGTCCTTAAAGAGAGATATGGGGAGATAGATATTATTATCTCCTTTTGTTATCCCTTATAGTCCCCTTTTTATAGATAAGGAAACTGAGTCAAGGAGTGTTTAAATAATAATAGGGAGATGAGAGGGGAAATAACTTATCTAGAGATAAATCATCACTAAGTGGCTAAGGCTGGCTTTGAATTCAGATCTTTCTGACTCCAGATCCAGCTCTCTGCAGTCAGTCACCTGGTGCATTTCCCTTTATCACCACTTGTATGATCCCTTGTTAAGGATGTTGGAGATTAGATCCTTCTTTAGATATGAGTTGGACTAGATGAATTCTGAGATACTCCCAAATCTGAGAATCTGTGATTCTCTGTGAAAGTAATTTAAAATAATGGGAATGTGTGCAGTTGTATAAGGTGGGAGTGTGAAGAAGGATTTTTTGAGCTGGCCTATGAGCATCAGAACTTTTTTTTTCTTCATCATGCATTCATATAATATTCATTGAATACCTGTCTTTCAAACACCAATTTTTAATGTTTTTGGTATTCTCTTCTGCTTAGCCATGGTTGATAACCCAACTGTGAAAGAATAGGGAGATTATGGGGTGGCTAGGTGGCACAGTGAGTGGAACACCAGCCCTGGAGTCAGGAGGAGCTGAGTTTGAATTTGGCCTCAGACACTTGGCACAAAAGCTAGCTGTGTGACCTTGGACAAGTCACTTAACCCCAATTGCCTTCCAAAAATATTAAGGAAGAAAAAAGAATAGGGAGATTGTTAATCCAGTTTTCCTACCACCATGACCACTGTCACTTCCCTGAATTTATTTTCCCTCTCATCTCCCTTAGTGTCAGTGTTTTACAATTTGTATTCTGGATTATAGTTGTATTCTGTTTCTTTAAGTCTATGCCTACTTCACATTAAAGCAGGGTAGGATGATGTCTTCCACAATTTATTATTTTGATTCTTTTGTAGCTGATATAGGTTGAGTGGCCAGGCCTCTTGCATTTTTTGTCAAAACTGGAAAATATAATTCCTCTGAGATCTTTGTGTTGTGTGGCTTGTCTTGTTTAAATCTTAAACGTGGGTTGCATCTCCTCACAAAGGGATGGGGACCAGATCTATGATTTCAATTATATATGGAACTCCAGTTGAAGAATATCATCTGTCAATGTGGAATACTTTCTCTGCAGCTAAAAGTCTTACCAAGAAGCTTATGGTATTGAGAAGTTAAGTATCTTGTCAGGGGTCACACCACCAGTATATGTTAGAGGCAGGTTTTTAAACACAGGTCTTCCTGACTTTGAGGCCCCTTTCTATCCACTATGCCACATTGTGTCTCACAAAAATTATAAAGAAAGCCTTTTCCTTGGAATTGTCAATAGCCACCAGTATAGAGTTGAGAGCCCCATCTACCAATTTGAGGATCTGATATCTACCTGACATAGAGGAAAGGAGTTAAGGGAAACAGATTTACCCTTAAGAATGGGGTTCTTTCTGGAGAGCATTATAAAATACAAAATTGATAATTTTGATTAGGTTAAATTGAAAAGTTTCTGTACAAACGAAGCCAATGTAACCAAGATCAAGAGGGAGGTGGGAAATTGGGAAAGAATTTTTACAACCTGTGACTCTGATAAAGGACTCATTTCTAAAATATACAGAGAATTGAGTCAAATCTGTAAAAATACAAGTCATCGGGGTGGCTAGGTGGTGCAATAAGTAGAGTGCTGGCTCTGGAGTCAGAAGGACCTGAGTTCGGATCCAGCCTCAGACACATAATACACACAAACAAAAACCTAGCCATGTGACCTTGGGCAAGTTACTTAACCCCAATTGCCCTCCAAAAAGAAAAAAAAAAGACTACAAGTCATTCCCCAATTGATTAAATAGTCAAAGGATATGAACAGGCAGTTTTCAGAGAAAGAAATTAAAGGTATCTATAAGCATATGAAAAAATTCTCTAAATCACTAGTGATTAGAGAAATGCAAATCAAAACAACTCTGAGGTACCACAACTCTCCAGGTCAGATTGGCTAAGATGACAAAACAGGAAAATGACAAATGCTGGAGAGGATGTGGGCAAATTGGAACACTAATGCATTGCTGGTGGAGTTGTAAATTTATCCAACCATTCTGGAGAGCAGTCTGGAATTATGCCCAAAGGGATATAAATAATTTCATACCCTTTGACCCAGCAATACCACTTCTAGGGTTATATCCCAAAGAGATCATAGAAGTGGGAGGAAGACCCATATGTACAAAATATTTATAGTAGCTCTTTTCGTGGTTGCAAAGAATTGGGAATTAAAGGGGTGCCTATCAATTGGGGAATGGCTAAACAAGTTGTGATATAGGAATGTAATGGAATACTATTGTGCTATAAGAAACGAGGAGGAGACAGTTTTCCTATTTACCTGGAGAGGCTTATACAAATTAATGTTGAGTGAGAAGAGTAGAACCAAGAGAAATTTGTATACAATCACAGACACAACATATGTGGGATGACCAACTATGACAGACTAGACTTTTTTCAGCAATGCAGTGATATAAGTCAATCCTAAAAGACTCATGAAGGAGAGAGATGCCTATATCCAGAGAAGTAACTAGAAAGAACTGAGCTTGAATCCTGATGGAAGCAAACCAATTGATCTTTTTCTTTTCATTGTTTGGTTTTATTTCTTCTTTATCATTTTTCATCCCATCTAGTACAATTCGCCTTTGTAACTTGACTAAGTCTAATGTGAAAGTATTTGCAAATCCTATACTCGACTATATGCCATTGTGGGGGGTGGGGGGAGGGATGGAAGGGAAATTTGAAAGTCAAGGAACTATGGAATTGAATCTTGTAAACTAAAAATAAACAAAAAAAGATAAAAAAGAATGGGGTTCTTTGACTTATGAAGCTATTGACTTATAAAGATTCTTGATTCTTTGTGGGGGGTTTTGGGGAGACAGGGAGGTTAGTCCTTGGAGTCTTGTAACGAGAAACTGGGGTTCCCAGTAACTTAGGAGGTTTTTAATGCACTAAGATCTTATTAGTAAAAGTATTGTTCTGTAAAACAGACTCAGGCAAAAGGCCTCACCCAAGGACCTAGAAGGCCATATGTGGCCTCAAGGCCACAGGTTCCCCACCCCATAAGGATTTAGGAGCAGTTTTCTTTGATAATTTCTTGATCTGTGATGTGTAAGCTCATTCTTTGATCATGGCTTTCAGGTAGTCCAACCATTTCTTAAATTACCTTTGCTTCATCTATTTTCCAGGTCATTTGTTTTGACTTTGTGCTTCCAAGGTGGTAAGGTGTGGTCACCGATCACCTGGTCTACCCTAGGAAAGGTCTCAGATCCCTTGAGATTGCAATTCATACTGACCCTCAGGGCTCCTTTTCCCTCTTGACTGAAAGTGCTCCTCTCTTCCCTAGAACTATTATTACCCAGAAGAAGATATAGGCAATGGATTTGCCAAACAGTGTCTGGTCCTGCATCTAGTGCTAGAACAAGGGTCCCCTGTAATTTCTGACAAGTTGCCAGGTCCCTTTAAGCTCTCTGACTTGAGAGCTTGTGAAGCTGCTGCTGCTTTTGTCACAACCACCTAGTCCCACCACTGGTGTTTTATCTATGTGGACTCCAGGTTAGCTTATGCTCCTATGTCACAAATCTCTCTTTTCAACTCCCTAAATTATCTTGGGCTAGAAAAATATCCACCCTGCCCTTGTTGGCTCTGTCACTCCAGAATTCAATTTAAGGCATAATTTTAAAGTTGCTTGGAGGGGAATGTTAGGAGAGCTCAGCTGCTTCCTTACTCTGCCATGTTGGCTGTGCCTTCCCCAAACCAGAATATTTTTTTGAAAGAATGCTGCCCCAATTTCACACTAATCTGGCATGAGTGTGACTATAGTTGATTACAAAGGACAAGCCAATAATCTGTTTTAATTAATGAAGAGGGGATCTGTGGCAGCAGGAAAGCATGATTTTTGCTTAAAAAATAGTGATCGGCCAAGTTTGATTGGCCATTAAAAAATGAAGGAATATTTATAGGTGATAAACCTAGAAAGGTAAATTTAGATGGTATCAAAGGAGAAGAAGTCTTTTTTGTCATTGTTTTGTTTTGTTTTAATTGATTTTGAGTAAAGTAGTTTTCAGAGCTCTGGCTACCTTCCTGAATTCCTGGCTACCATCAGCAACATCTTCCGTTTTTCCCCTAATAAGACTCATGTAGTTGCTCCATTTGATATTACTCTAAGAAAGGCTCCATGAGGGACTGTATCTTTGATATTTAAAGTTTGGTGAATAAAAAACATTGATTTTATTTTGAACCATACATGAATTATGGGAATTCAGATTAATTATGATAGTCATGGTGTTAAAGACACAGTTGTCTTTAGTTCTGCCTCTTTGCCATATTGAACAGGTGTTATATGTGAATTTGTACATCTGTGTACATTTAGTAACCTACTGATGGTCTTAAAATTCATCCCAGGTGTTATGCTTGGCCCAGTCATTTTCTATATTGAATTTGAAAAGGAGCATACAATTTTGTTTCTAAGGTCACTGACAAATAATAGGAAGAAGAAATCCCATTTTGAGATTCCCCTTTATAATCCAGTGTATCATTAAAGTTCAGTTTGAAAGTGAAAGACACATAATACGATTGTGTTGGGGCTCGAGGTTTTAGAAATTATTCTTACTAAAAAACTATTTTGGGGAAAATGCTCACTTTTTTTTCTCCTTTCCAATTTCTTGGCCAGTGTTTGTTAGGTTCAACTCCAGTCATGGTTTCCCAGTGGAGGTCGATGCAGACACCAACATCTTCCAGCTCAAAGAGATGGTTGCTAAGCGACAGGGGGTTCCAGCTGACCAGTTGCATGTGATTTTTGCAGGGAAGGAGCTTAGGAATGACTTGACACTGCAGGTAAGTCTTCCCTTGTGGATTAGTTGCTGGGATGCTGCCAGCCCCACTGCTCCTGCCTCTCATGCTGCCAATCTGACATTCATGCCTGAGATCTAATAGAATAAATAGTGCCTGGGGATTCCTTGAACTTTACTCCACACTGCTTCATTAATTCTGACCTTCTTAATTATGCATTAAAACAGCAAGCAGGAAGGATAGGAAGAGCGAATATGAGTGAGAGAGAGAATACATGAGCTATGCTTAGTGAATAAATGTTTACTGACTACAGGAGCAAGCTATGCACAATTTCTGTGTCTGTTCAATTTCTACCTTACTTATTCCATTTGAATCTTAATGAAGAAGGATGTGAATAAATTGTTCCAAATCAGGCTGCTCAGGCACCATCACATGGAATTCGTAACCCAATTGTGACCCCTGGAGGATAGTGACAGGCCCGTTTTATGAGTGGAGGACTTGTTGGGGAAATTATTCACCACAGCCAATGAGACTTGGGATCCTCAAGCTTGTAGTTTGAATTTGGTGGGACAAGGGAGATTTGGCACAACCAGATTTGTTTGCGAATTTCACTTCTGCGAGTTCCATTTTTCCTTGGGACTGGTCACAGAAACCATGAAAAGAGAGGAACCTAGGCTTTCATTAGTGTGATACCCAACTTCTACCCATGGGATTAAAAAACTCTTTTCTTTCTCACCTTTGAAGTTCTTTCCAAAGACAGTCTTGTTAGTTCTGTAGCTTGGGTCATAGGAACAGCTTGTTACCTAAACCACAAAGATCACTTTGAGGGAGATTTAGAGATTGATAAATAGTCGATGGTGTTAAAAAGCTTTAGAGCCTAAATGCATTCTGCAGGTGGTTGAGTCCCTCCTTCCTCCTTTTTTTTCCTTTTTCTTTCTTAACCAGCACAGATTAATTGACAATCATGTTTACAGCTGTTGGGGGGTGATGGGGAGGAGGATACTGCTGAGCACAGAAGGGCTGCTGTGTCTGGCTGCACAATCACTCCTTGTATTGATATCCTATCACTGCCTCTCCTCACTTATGATATTTATTCCTTTGTAAGATGCTTTAGGGAGTTAGGATACACAAAAGAAACTATAGAAATGCAAATCATTCTTGTCATTCTTTGGTGCCTCTCCTGCTGCTACTGTTGATGTACATATTCATTGTGCACAAACTGCTGTGCTTAGCTTTTGGGCAATTTGTTTTTATCAGGGAAAGTGCATGTGCTTTAAAAAAAAAAAAAGTGTTGCACGTCTTTTTTACCCAGTCAACTAAAAAAGCTTTTTGCTATATGTGCCAAGCCCTTAAATATAAGGACCTTTCCTTTCCAACCAGTTGATCATAAAACAACCACCTAAAACCAATCGTTTTTTGTAACCAGATTTTTCAAGTGTTAGTAATTGTCAACTGTTGCAGGGTAAATAAAAAAACCCTGTTTAGGCTAACGATATAAACATCAACTAGTTTTGTCTTAACATACTTGTCTTCATATATCCCAGTAATTTGATTTGGAATGTGTATACATGTATTATGAATTTAGGAATCTTTTCCCTGCTAAAACATGGAGCTATTTTATTCCCTTAAAAAAAAAGTTTCTGGAAAGTTAGATGAGGATGCAAGATTTACTCTGAGGGAGACCAGTAAAGAAACTTCCTTGGGATGAGAAAATGTTAAGAAAGGTCTAGGGTATTAATAGATGGTATTTTGACTGCCATGGTAATCTTAAATGAGAAAGATTGTGACAGAATTGAGGGTAAGGATGTCTCAGAAGTATAAAATTTAAACAACAGAATAAAAATGATTCCAGAAGAGATTTAAGGGGATACCAAAATATTTGAACCAACATTTGAGTGTTCTAAAATATTTTTCAAATTCTTAGGACCTTTACTTTAGACATTTTTATTACTTTTTTTAAACAGAGCATCATTTTTACAGAGTACTTACTATGAGCCAGGTACTGTGTTAAGCACTTTACAAATATTATCTAATTTGATCCTCACAACACTGTCCATAGGTAGATGCTGTTGAGCCCATTTAACAGATCTGTTTCAGTTTCTTCATTGTGACAGATTTAGCAGCCTAAAATATGTAACAGTATTCTGAAGTATTTTTTAAAAATCATCCCATTGATTTCTCCCAGTGTATGCTTCAGTATTCAAGTCAAGTATATAATGTATACCTAAAAGGATTAGATAGTACGGTATTAGGCACTGTAGAACCCTTAATTTTTTTATGGCACAATTTTCAGTAGAAATCTCAAGTCTAATTTTACTTTCAATCTTATACAACATTTCATATTCTTCCTGTTTTTTTAAAGTTGCTTTCTCTTTATCTTTATATATACCATATCAAATTGGGCAGCTTTTCTATATGTTTTGACCATCCTCCTTGTAGGCCAGTGAATTTAGGGAAAAAAAGTAAAAAACTATAATTGAATTGTTTTAATAGAATTGCTAGAATAATATTGGATGATTGCAGAAAAGGAAACCTAAGAATACTTTATGTGCTCCAAAAAGAAAAAAGGCAGCAAACAAATTTTTATAGAATTATTATGTTGCTTTGAAGTATTGGGAAACAAATAATCTAGGCACCTTAAAGTCTCTCATCTGTATATAGGCTATAGCCTTAAAACCAGCAGTTAAATATTTTAGTACATTCAGTATATAAGATCCAATTTTAAAAAAAAATCCAGTTTTTGCTAACAGTGTTATATATTATAGAATTATTTATATACAGTGGTAAAACAATTCAAAAACGTTCACTCAGCATTTAAATATTAAATTGAACGTGAGTAAAATATGGCTCTTTTCCCTTCTAACAAAAAGGAAATAATTTTGGACTTTAGAGACTTAAACACACTTTTGGTGCTTATTTTTTTAACTATAGATTTTCCCTATTTTAAGAAAAAGTGATGCTGCACATAGAATCTTGTTTTTATCATACTTGGAGGGAACCAGAATTGTTGTATTTTTTCAAACTTTAGTAACAAAAAGAATCTATTATTTAATTAGAAGGGACACCTTTCTTGTATTGTTGATTAACTTCCCTTTGCTAAAGCAAATTATTTGCATACTCAATGTTTGTGTATAATCAAAAATAGGAAGATGCTAATGGGAGAATTAGGAAGTATTGTTCTACCTCTTGTACCTTTTCTGTGAATAAAATGTCAAATATCACTAATATTTGATAGGTTCTTAAAATTTTGTATAGGTTTTTATCAGATTTTTGTAAATAGGGCTTTTTGACTCGTTACTCAGACTAGTGAATATGAGAGAGTTCTTAGAAGGGACATTTTGGTAAATGTTTAATAACCGGCCATGGAGAAAAAATGTATACTCTACACATGTTTAAGTTTCATCTGCATCATTATCATTTTATCCATAGCTTTCTTAAGTCTAGACATTTAACAAAACAATAATCAAACCCTTGTAGTATTTCCTGTGTTCCAAGGTGTAAATGTTCACATTGAGAAATGTAACAGTCAGTTCTCATGAGCTAACTGTAGCATATTCATACATTCATGGCTCTTAGGACTGATCTAAATGATTACTTGTTCCTTGCCCAAATCATCAAATGATTTATATGATATTTTGAAGAAGAAAAAAGGTATATTCTGTTAATTAACATCCCATATTGCAAAAATATGAAAAACCCAGGGATGTACAAATTATAGGTGATTTCAACTGAACAAGTTTTATTTAGCTACAGCAGGAATATGAGGGTGAATGCAATGGCATGGAAATATCCTTGTTATATGAATTTGGTATAATAATGGAACTGTCAAAATAGATGTCTTCCTATGTTAAAAATATGAACTTAAAAATTAGTAAGATTAGAAAGTCATTTCCAGTAATTCCTGGAATTTTTATTTTTCAAAAGGATTTACCACTGAACTTTAAAGTTCTAGCTCTCCTGTCTAAAATCAGTGGATACCTATTTACATTGGAATGTCAAGGAACTCATCTATTATACAAAGAGATAACACAATAGTAGAATAAACTAATTTCTGCTCCTTTCTTCCAGGTTGTTTGTATTGTAATGCCTGAGACTAAGAAATGTATGAAGTCTTTGTATACTTTAAAATTTTATTAACAAAGGTTGGAGGAATCAGAGAAATAATATGTTATTAACATTTCAAATCTAACTTTTCAAATTTTAAATAATCTACATTTCACAATTGAATGGAATTACTAAATCTTCAAGTTCATTGAAAGGTCATTTATGCCAAAAAGACCTGAATATAAATATCACTCTCTCTCTCTCTCTCTCTCTCTCTCTCTCTCTCTCTCTCTCTCTCTCACACGCACACACACACACACACACACACACACACACACACACACACACACACACCCCTAGCCAAATAATTGCTTATCCAATTTTTGCTTTGCTCCTATACTTCAATGGAGGGGAATTTACTACCTTGAGAGGCAGCTCATTCCAATTTTCTGATGACTCTAATTGACTCTAATTCTAAGGAAGTCTTCCCCCCTTTATATTGAAGGGAAATCTGTCTTTCTATAAGTTCTACCCATTAAGTTTAGATTTGCCCTCTGGGGCCAAATGTAGCAAACCTGACCTGTCTTCGGCATGACAACCCATCAAATATATGAAGACAACCTCTCCATCCACTGAGTCTACAGACTAAAAAGTTTTTTTTTTTACTTCAGTTTGTCCTAATGTAACATTGTCTCCTGGCTCCTCATAATCCTTTGTTATGTTCCTCTTTGAAGCCTAGGACAAATGAAAAAATTGCTTCTATAGATGTGAATGGAACTTGTTTCCTATCCCTTATGAAATTAAATCCTTAACATCATAGATACAATGCAGATCATTTTTATTATACCTACAAACTATGTTGGTAAAGACTTGAGAATTTTAAAACTACACAAGTACTTTGTGAAGACTCCCTAAGTACTTTGATAATACAAAATTATTGATCGATATTCAAAACAGTTGTTGTTTTATATTTATGTCTGAAAGGATACTTTTTGTTGTTGTTAGGCCTTTGTTTTGAAGAGGACCAATGACATCATGGGATGTGTTGACTCTTAAACGAATTGGATTTAAGTGAGGCAGAGTAGCACAAAGTTATCAGTCTTGCTCTCTCTTGCAGCGTCGTCAAAATCCAGTGGCAAGACAAAAGTCAGAACAAATGGCAATGGCCAAAGATGCCATGGATGATCTTGGTGTCTTCAATGACTAACCAAACTCTAAGTCTTCCATAGCACCTGCTTCAGCTGCCCTCATGGCCATTGGAACAGATTGTTCATATCCACATTCCACAGAGGGAAGTCTTCAGAACATACCTGGGGTAGACTTCCCTCTTGCTAACTGAGGGGTCTGTGACTCATCAGTGACCTTCAACCTGTTTTAGCCCATCTGCAGAGATGGTTTAGTGGAGTATGACTGATGCACATGCTGAAGCTTTTTGGAGCCTTGGATGAGAGTTGAGTACCAAGTAGACATGAAAGGTGGATGGGCAGTACTGGAAAGGGTTTTACAAGCCACCATCTAAGATGCCTTTTATAGTCAAGATCATTGATTTAAGGTGGTAGGGATCTGAGGGGCCATCAGATTTAGTCCTCTGTCTTACAGGTGAGAAAAAAATTGAAACCCAAGAATGTTAAATGACTTTCTTTTAAAGAAACAGTTAATAATTTTTCTTCTGTTTATAATGGACATCTTGCTAAGTTCCATGCTTACCAGTTAATCTTTGTCTCATAATGTCATCATCCTGTGTTATACCAAACTTGTGGCTTTGTCAAACAAACAGGATTATTTGCAATATTTTTGCTTTTGGAATTTTATTACCAAGGATCCCATAGAAGTTGCAAATTGAATTACAAGCATATGTGTATGTTTTATATGGTTTATTTAACATGTTATTGGCAGATTCATTTAATTTTTATTCTTTGATCCTCTCCCACAATCATGGGACATAGGTATTAATAAGCCTTAATCTCTTGTTTATTTCCCATTTAACACTGAGAGTGCTATGCTTTATACATTGTAAACCCAACATGTTTGATGGGAAGTCACTTTAGAAATGCACAGGAACTATTTAATGTTTTTGTTGGAGAAGGCTACATTCAAAATGATATATCCTAGTACACTCTAGATAAGGTTGGGTGGTGGTTCTTGCCTGGATTTTTCTCCCTCACTACCATTATCTTTTCCATATTCTTTTTCCATTGAATAGTGTATTTCTCTCATCCACTCCCACTCTTATGCATGCACACACATATATTTATTCTATGTTTTATAATTGTTTTAGGGCATACAGTAAAATGAAATACAGCTCATGAGGGTGGAGGACCAGAAAGAATATGAATACATAGAGAAAGTTCTCTATTTTTAATTCCTACTAAGTGTACTTCTTATTTATTTTTGTAAGGATATTTTTATGGAAAAAATAATTTAGCTGAAAAGCAGTGGTTTTTAAAAGGGGGAAATTACATTTTTATTTCAATATAGTTGGTGTCCCTTGTAATTCTATGTATTTTATTTTATGTATTTAAAGATATTATTCTGAGAAGAGGTCTATAGACTGAACCAAACTGCAAAAGGGATTGAAGACACAAACAGGTCAAGTACTCCTAATGGGACATTTTGTTCTTGGCACATAGTAGATCCTTAATAAAAGCTTGTTGATTGGTTTATTTAGTCCTAGTCACCTTCTAACTTCAGGGACCTGCCATTGTCCCTAGTTTTATTTTTAAATTGCTATGTCCCTACTGGTCCTTAACGTTACCTCAGTTCTGGTTTCTCACTCTGAAAATGGTTGTCTAGGCTTCTGGAATATCTTTCCTTAGCCATTATTATGGCCTACAGCAGTCTGTACCTCATCAGAGCCTTCACCACTTTCTTGGATGACCTTAGGTGATTTCATCCATAACATTCTGTCCAACACTTCAGAAAATCTTTTGTCTCTCCACCTGTACATCCTTCAGTTCCTCATAAGACAATATTCTTATATCTGGACCTCAAAGCTACCAGACTCCCCACTTCCATCCCTGTCTTTAGGCCTTTTGTGGTTCTTTTTCATCTTTGAAGTGTTTGTGAATTGATCTCAGTGGAGTCTGCTTACAGTTTCCTTCTTTACTGATCTCTCTGTCTCTTGGCTTTTCCTGTGATGCAGATTTTGTCATCTGGATCTTTAGGCCTTTCTAAACTTTGATACAAGTCACCTTCTCCATCTATACCCTGTGTCCTATGGTTCAAGTGGGCTAACCAGAGTAGCCCAGACTCTAGTCCCAGGTTTGGATGTTCTCATTACATAGCTGCTTTTCTTAAAACTTGCTCTCTAATTTTGAATCTGTTCATTCAGATGAGCAGCCTCTACCTTTTCAAAAGCAAACTGATACTCATACTTGAGGGTCAGTAGAGGCTGAGAAATTTTTCCTTGTCCTGAGCTAGAGGGTCCATTGATTCACTTTCCCATCTCAAATATTAGATTACTTTACCTGCTAAAGTTATTTATCTTTCCCCATCCTGAAGGCTACATATCACAATAATTACAATAACAAAAATTATAGTGATGCATCATATTATTAACAGATTATTCCCTTATAGATTATTAGGTTTGGCCATTCTACCACAGAAAGGATACCTCCAACACAATTTAAAATTACAAATCATTGCTATGCAGAACTAAAATCAGGCTTTAATGTTCAGGCACACCCCTGTAAATCCTGTAAAATGGATCCTGCAAATCCTCTATTCTCTTTCTATAGACTATCAAGGAAATACTTTTTTTTATTCCATGATTCACAAGATAAAACATTGCCAGAATGTCCTCCCATTCATAAACATTACATGCAGTTTCTAGTACAGTTGTTTTCAGTTTGACTTCAGAAGGCTACATTTTTATCTCTGGAAATGAATGGGAGGTTCGTATTAACCATGATTGTAAGAAATAAGGATTACCCACTTCCTTGTCACTCAGCTTTTAACAATATAGGAAAATTTTTATAAGAGTGGTGGTTTAGATATGACCTTGAAACAATGATAACTGTATATAACTTACATGGCTCATCTGGAATCCTATTTTTCTTTCAGTTCAGGACACTAGAAAAGTCAGGTTAAGTGCCATCATACTTACACTTTCAGTCCTTTCCTGCCATGTTTGTTTATGAGAAAACAATTCTGTAAATAACACTCTTGAACCCTGCAGTGAATAAAAAGCAAGATTCTTTTGAAGTGTAGTCTTTCTATGAAACTCATTGCTGATCTCATTTATTTAAGTAAATGTAAATGAATTTCACTCCTATATTCCTCTAAAGAACTGATGCATTAGCAGAGGAGCTGGTAAGCACCACACAGAATTAATGGAGGAGAATCATCTACATAGAATGAGTTCACATTTCAAAGAGCCAGAGAATTTAATCTGTTTGTGCCTCTGTATTTATATGAGTCAGTCATAAAATACCCCAAATTACTTACCTCTTTGCATAATTCAAAACCTTCAGAAATGTAATTTCTCTGTTGAAAGGAAGACTTGACATTTTAGTGCCCCCGTGAACTTATGAAACATCTTTGAGGATTGCCATGGATAAGTGATTGAGGGGAACATTATCTTCTTGGAGCTTATATTTTGGAACTTATATTCTGGTCATTTTCACTAATACTTTATTGAGTTGAATACAAACACAAAACTCAGAGAAAATGGGTGAATCAGTGATTCTCTTTGGTGGTTACTATAGTTGACCAATCCCCAACATGTCATAATTTGTGATGGACTTTGGCCTTATAATATTAAATGTAAAAATGTGTTTCATAGAAAATTAAAACAAAGTCTCTGATTTCCTTGGTATAGGGAACTTCTGGGATGAGGAAATTCCTTTACCAATATAGCTTAAGACATTCTCTGCAGTTTCTTTGTCTTAAACCATTTTTCCCTAAGCATTCAGAGGTTAAGTAATTTACCCAAATTCACACAGTTAATATATATTGGTAGTCAAGCTTGAGCCCAGGTTCAGTGACTGGCTTTCCACCAACTATGCCACACTGCCTTTCATGTTATAGAAAGTATTGAGGAATGAAAGTAAACAGGTTATACTTGGGGAAACAAGCTTCTATATATTCAAACACATTTCTATCTAAATAGCATATTATTCTATACACTTAGAAATCTTATTTTAACACTTTTCCATGGAGAAAAAAATCATTATAAGGAAAGGTTTTTTGCATGCGTATCAGCACCATGTGAAATTCACATAAAGGCGATACCATAATTTTAAAATTTCAGAATTGATCATTATCATCCATGGAGCTTGCCTCCTCCAGCCTTAAAATCAGAGTAAAATAAAAATTCCTGTCAGATAACATTTAAGGCCTACATGTGTTAGGGAAAAAAATGTGCACTCTTTTTTCTATTCCTTGAGCAAATGCAGATTTGGACTCAGGAAATTCATGAACATATATTTTCTTACATATGCTTTGTCCTTTTCAAGTTCTTTGTTCCATCTAACCTTGGATTGTGTTCTTTAAAGAAAATTGGACAAAAATAACTGTTGTATTAAAACTGAAATTTAAAAAAAGATAAAGATAATTGAATATAAATGTAAGATTCGCTGAAAGGGATAATTCAGATATTCTGAATTATTGGGGGGGAAAGCTAGTCTTAATTTTCTTTCTTGTAAAAGGGATTTTATATTTTTTAACCTTTGTAGTATTTCATGTCAAAAAATTGTGGTATAACTGCAATAATGCAAATAGGAAGAAGAAAAATATTAATTAAAACTGAATGCTGTAGGAAGGAAGGAAGGAAGGAAGGAAGGAATGAACAAACGAACGAACGAAGGGGCCAGGTTATTTTGGTTATTTTTATTCAATTGCTTCAGTGGTATCTGACTTTTTGTGATCTCATTTGGGGTTTTCTTGCCAAAGATACTGGAGTGTTTTGCCATTTTCTTCTCTTGCTCATTTTACAGATGAGTAAACTGAAACAAATAGGGTTTAAGTGACTTGCCCTGGGCCACAAAGCTAAGTGTCTGAAGTCTGATTTGAACTCAGGTCTTCCCGATTCCAGGCACGCCATGCTATCCATTGCACCACTTTGCTACCCCACATACCAGGTACTTTACAAATATTATCTCATTTGATGTTCGCAACAAACCTGGAAGTAGCTGTTATTTCCATTTCACAGGTAAGGAAACTGAGGCAGACAAACATGTTCCTGACTCAAGTCTCAGGACTGTCCACTGTGCCACTTGGCTGCCTCTAGAATTATGATTACATACTTAGGTCCTAAAGAGTTAATGATTCTTCATAAAAGTGGGGGACTGTGAGTGTAGGATATTACATACAATTTCAGACTTTTTCAGTATGTGGATTAATTTAGCTGAAATGTTTTTTGTGGTTTTTTTTAGCTTTAGATTTTAGTAGTTTGTTATAAGGGTGGTTCTCCAAGAAGAAAAGGAGAGAGATGCATTGGAAAATGTAGGTGATATAAAAGCAAAAGATCAATAACAATTTTTTTCTAAAAATAATTGTTATAAAGTGTGAGTGTTATTTTGCTGATGGCTATAGCCATTACAGACTATAGTAGTTAACAAATGAATTTTTGATGATGAAAAACTATGAATTGCTAGTATAATATTTCAGTAATGACTATTTGAGGACATTGGTGAGGTACTAAGGTGGTATTGACATATCCCTCTTTTTTTTTCACATGCAGCAATCAGAGACTGAAATAATTAATTTGTATAGAAGCAAAACATTCAGTTGTTTTCTTATTTGGAGCACAAGTCTATGATTTACGTGCTCAGTGTCAGAAGAGATTAATGTCATAGATTCCTTGCAGTTATAAGGTGGTTACTTTGAATTTGGGACAGGGTTTTGACCTTATTTGCTTTAGTCTTCCATGTCTAGAGGAGTGTGTGTGTGTGTGTGTGTGTGTGTGTGTGTGTGTGTGTGTGTGTGCGTGTGTGTATGTATGTGTGTGTGTGTGTGTGTGTGTGTGTGTGTGTGTGCATATTTCTCTTTAGGGAATGCAGTTCTTGAAAATAAATTCACTTAGTAAGTAGGGCACTGATACTAACTTTGACTTCATGATTGTATTTGTTCATGGGTACTGTTTTCTTGAACTAATTTTTAACTACTTGAACTTTTCTTGAACTTTTTCTAGTTTAGTTACATTAGAGGAATCAACTTTACACACTTTAATAAGTAGCTTTATTAATAATAAAAATTAAGAGATCACAGATGACCCATTACACACTAGATTGACTCCCTATGGAAGATTTATTGGAAGACACAGGCAAGAGTCACATATCATTGTAATGTGTATCAGTGGAATGAGTGCCCACATCAGGGAGATTTATGTATGAACATCATAATCTGTCTAACTGTGGCACCTTCCTTTGGTTTAAAATAATAATAATAATAATAATAATAATGATGATAAGTACAACAAGAGTCCAGTTGTTCGGGGGGGAATGGTGCAAACAAGTTAGAAGAACATATTGATGTTTCAAATGTTGATACTTTGGTAAACCTTGTTAAACCATAAATGTTTCAAAAGAAATTGAATCTTTGTGTCCCCTTTCTACTTATGCATAATTCATTTAGATGTTCTAAATGAAGGAGAAAATCAAATTCATTCTGAAATGTTTCACTTTTCTTTTAAAATCTCTATGCCATGAGTTTTGGAACAAGCTAAAATAGATAAGACAGTCTACCCATCCACCAAAAAAGTAATGTTAAAAAGGTAGCATTTATATAGGAGCTTAAGGTTTGCAGGGCACTTTATGTACTTTGTCTCATTCTGAGAACAACCTTTTAAGGTAGGTGGTGTTATTTTCTGCATTTTATTGATGAGACTCAGAGAGATTAAGCAAATTGCCTAAAGATACATGGTTTATAAGTATCAGAATTTCAATCAGTCAGTATTTATTCAGTGCCTACTGTGTGTCAGGGACTATTTTAAGCACTGTGGGTACAAAAAGAGGTAAAATGTAGTCCCTGCTGTCAAAGAACTCACAATCTAATTTGAACCTGGGTCTTTCTCACTCCAAGTCCAGCATTCTTCCTGATATATAAAGCCCTTTTAGGGTCATCACCTGTCATATTTGAGTGCCATGGAGATTGCATTTTTAGGAGGAATACATCCCTTTAATATCCATTCTTATAAAGGAGGTAGATATTCAACTTCATGTCTTATGTATAATTACATTGTGTATACCATATGATAAAGAAAGAAGTTTCAGAAACATTATATACTAAGAATTGTCTTAGGAAGTGTTTTATAATGTAAATTTAAATTGAACAAATGACCCTCCAGAGAAGGCAGTCATTTCTCTTGTGATGTTCAGTAGAGTTGGCCAGGGATTTACTTGTTTTCTCCTTTTAAAAAATAAAGCAACAACAAAAAAATAAGCTTAGATATATACTTCTAAAAGATTCTTCCCTCTTCTCTCATATTAAACCGAAACTATTGCAAAATTTAATATTTTATAAAATATTCTTTAACTTAAATCTTGGGATTAATTTTTATCTTTACTTGAACAATGTGCTTGGATCCCTTGCACCACACACACACACACACACACACACACACACACACACACACACACGTCTTCCTGTGTGTATGTGTGTGTATATATTATCTATACATAGATATATATTCCCCCTTGGTACTTTGATTTTATATGTAGAAGCCATTTGATTATGGGGACACCTTTACAAGAATAATTAATTTTTATATCTCTTTAATGAGTCACACACATGAATTGAAATCGACCATATTCATTAAGTTAGTGTATTCACTAGAGCATGAGTACCATGATGGGGGCTACAGGAGTCATTCTGATGTGTTTTTACTTATATGGATTAAATACATTATATAATCAGTCAAGTTGATTAATTTGTATTTTGGTATATGGTGTTTTTTTGTCATTTACAAGTGGAATGGAGAAACTAAATCTATGTAATCCATCATCTTACCTTGAATTTGGTTAAGTTAGTTTCATAGTTCTAACCTTGTAGATTTAATTAAAGTACTTTTCTGCTTTTTGTCTCCCTACTTTCATGTAAGAGCTTTGTTAGAGTTTGGATTCACAACCTTTAAAATTACATTGTTTGCATGTCAAATATTTTTAGTCAAAAATAAAAGTCAGTATTCTTGAATCCAATACTAAAGGATGTTTTTAACCTTCTTAACCTTATTTTTAATTCTTAATCAAATATTAACTAATTTATTGAAGTGCCCATGGAGGAAAAAGTACAGGGAAAAGTACATGTACTTGAACATGGGGTGTGTTCAAGCTTCCTATCTTTTTCTGGTGAAAATAATTGTTCTTATTTATTAAACTCACATGACCATTTTTATTTCAGCATAGTCCCTCACAGGGATAGTTATACATCCTTGGTCTCATTGTCATCTTGGAATATTTAGTCCAACAATTCAGTGAGGATTTAACAGGGCCTATGTTGAACCAGACAGTCTGCTAGGAAATAGTGATACCATGACAAAAATTCAATAGTCTCTTCCCTTAAGGTTTTTATATTCTATTGGTAGGGAGCAACATGTCATAGATAATTAAATAAGAAATGAATGCAAGGTTAGTTCCAGTGGGTGGGGTAGGTCTAATATGAAGGGAAGTTTGCTAATAATAGAACTTGGTTTCCAGAGGTCAGTCTGTAATATTAGGATAGAGTTGGATGGGACTATAGTACAGGTAGAGCTGATATGGATAAATGTGAGAGAGCCAGGAGTGGTGACCAGGACAGAGAACTTCAGAGTAGGTCACCTGAGATTCTGAATGCAGAGGATTTTGAGTGGAGTCATGTTGAGTTACATATTGTAATCTTCACAGTAACAGTGATAATGTTGACTGAATATCATTAATCCTTGAACAAGAAGTGGAAATAAGGAAGTGGAATATGTACTGTAGCAAATTAGATGATGTCTTCCTGGCCCTGGCTAGTGGTCAAGGAGAGAGTCGGAAGCTGTGGGGAATGTCTGGATGTAGAAGAATCAGGCATGTTTGAGATACTTATCCTCCTGTCTTCTTCCAGGTCAGCTCTGTGCCAGGACTTCATCTCAACTTTGAGTAGTGCATCTCCTCTGGGAGGTATATGTGTAAGGGGGATGCGAAGTAAGGCATATCAAAAAAGGGCTTTAGTTCTAGAACAATAGCTAAGGTTGGGCCAGTCTATAGTCTATAGATGCAACAACCTATAGATGTGTTAGTGTTCCAGTTCCATGACCATGAACTCTGAAATTTTTTATGACTATAGATCTCTATCATTCTATCTCTCCCTTTGACTTACTGCTCCTTCAGACTCATTGGGCAGCTAGGTGGAACAATAATTCCAGCTCCAGTGCTAATCAGGAAGATCAGAGTTCAGATGAGGCATCTGGCATTAACTACCTGTGTGGTGCTGAGCAAGTCACAGACCCTCTCATTAGCTCACTTGTTTCAATGGTAAACAGCGTTCTCATAGGGTAGACAGTATCTGTAAGTGCTTAGCAAAGTATCTGGCATGTACTGTGCTACATGGTAGCTATGACATGGTTTCCAGAAATTTCATCCATTTTCTCTTTGAATTAGAAACCCTCATGATAGCACTCCACAATTAGTCTGACCATTATACATTTCTTGGAATCTTATCATTTTCCTTAATCTAGGCACCATCCTTCTATGTAGTGGTGCAGTTATGTCGGGTCACTTGCACATCATGTCCATGGAAATAAATTGTGGGAACGTAGTGCAGATCTGTTTGATGAACTCTCAAGAATTAATATTCTGAAACTAATCTATCAATGATCCACAAACATTTATTAAGCACTTACTGTGTGCCAATCACTGTGTGAAGTGCTGTGGATATACAGAAAAAACCAGATACAGTCCTTATAAAGAGCTGCATTTCCCAATGGAAGATTTTAAATAAAAAGCAAGGAAAAGAAATGTAAACTTTAAATTGGGAACTTTAATAGAAACTTATGACAATCCCTTTAGTGATTTTTGAATGTTGCTACATTTTTTAAAATGTCTTGACTACCTAATTGAAAGTCAATGATGGGGGTGGCTAGGTGGTGCAGTGAGTAGAGTGCTGTCCCTGGAGTCAGAAGGACCTGAGTTCAAATTTGACCTCAGACACTTAACACACACAAACAAAAACCTAGCTGTGTGACCTTGGACAAGTTACTTAACCCCAATTGCCCTCCAAAATGCAAAATAAAAAGTCAATGATGGTTGGATTTTTTGAAACCAGAAGATACATTTGGAGGGATTAAGTGCAAGTGACTAATCCCCAATTCACTAAACACTAATACAAAATAAGGTTCATCTGACTACTTGGTATACAAAGGAGTTTTCCTTCTATACAATAAAAGGCATGTTGTGTTTCAAATAAGTTTCAGTGACTAGAAGGGTTCATTAGGATACAAATGTATTATGTAAAGATAATAACCAGTTGTGCTTATAATAAAATATACCATGTTGTTCTCATTTCCAGTTACCAAAGTAGTGAACAATGGGTTATGTGAAAGATTCAGAATTAAATGACTAAACTTGAGAATGGAATAAAAAAACCTCAAAAGGAATGTTATAGTAGGTTTTCATTCTCTTGGGAACCTCTACCATCTCATTAAAAGTTGAAGAGTGGTTCACCAAATGAAAGGTAATCCTTAAGTTTCTGAGGTTCAATAAATACATCATGTTAAGAGCCACACACACATATACCATTAACTGACCTGTAGGTACACACATATACCAGCCAAAACTTTACTGACAGATCAGATAGATTGTGTAAGTTCCCATGATTCTAAATTATTTGACATACTTTTTATGCATGACCACCCTTTTTTAACAGCAAAACAAAATGTAAATATATGTGTATAAATGTATGTGTATATATGGATATATACACATGCACATATATATATATCACATTGATTAAAATATATGTATATTTTATCTCCAAACTCTGTATCCTCAAATTCTAGTGAGTACAGGAATAAAAGTAGTTCTTTTGACCAAGAGTACCATCATCAGGTCTTCTCTAAATGCTCCCAGTTCTTAATGTCTTCTCCTTAATGTTACATTCTATCCACTTTGTACATATCTTGCACATACCCTACATGTTGGTCTCCTCCATTTGAATGTAAGCTCTTTGAAGTCAAGAGCTGCTTTTGCCTCTTTGAATACCTAGAACTTAACATAGTACCTTGTAAGTAGTACGTACTTGTTCACCAGCTGATTGAACGTTGGATATGATTGTGCCTGGATTTTTCTGAGATTGGAGTCAACTACAGCATTTATAGTAAATTTAGGAGGTACTTCTGAGTTTTGTTAAATAAAAAGTTCTTATAGTCTCCTTGAAGATACATCAATTCCTTTTATTAATAGTTTAACCTGCTCGAAATATAAATATTTTTTTTAAAATGTCAGTGCTATAATATATTGAACCTATGTTAAACCAAATCCCTAAGGCTAAAAAGACAGCTATCTTCAGTTGGAGTTGGGGCTTATTCATTCACCCTATTGATGGAGGAACCAACCACAGCATTTCTGTTATGAGGATGAGCAGTTGCATAAACAAATTAAGAACACATTGATGTAGAGTTTCAAATATTCTTTTCAAATACTTTGACAAAAATGGTTAAAGTAGTTATGATAACTTTCAAAGCACTAAATGGATATGTTGTCTTTTTTTAAAGTAAAGTAGCTTTCACTATAATTTCCTTTGGAATATGAATTTTTCTGAGAAGTGAGTAGATTTTGTTACATATGCATGTGGGAATATTAAGATTGCAGATTAATAAAATAAAATGATAGAAGGTACAGTACTACTCTATAATTATCCTGTGTGTTTGAATGCTTGCCAATTACCAACTTGTCTTTAATCACTGCTCTTTAGGGAATGTGTTTAAGAATGTGATGGCATTTCAATTCCAGGTGTACTTGGCTTACAGTAACAAATCACATGGGTTCTAATTTAGGCTCAGGCCTTTGGGCAGGGAAATTCATTCATTAGGGTCTTGCATGGTTTGTATAGCAAATCAAAGCCAGCTGATCAATTTTGTTGTATGGGACCTTGTATCAGAATTTAATTGAGCTAATCAAAGTCAGCTAATTTCATTATTTAATAGATTGTGCCAATGTGTGCAGGTCTTCTCTAGAGGAGTGGAAGGTACCATTATTAATTTAAATTCAGTTCATTCAGTGACGTTTGGCACCAATAAAGAATATTATTTGTGAGGTTCCTAAGACATGCAATGCTAAAACTGAAGGGAACCTCACAGGTCATCTAGTTCAGCTTCCTTATTTGATGGAAGAGGAAATTGATGCCAAGAGGGGTAGAGTGACTTGTTCAGGGTCACACAAGTAGTAAGTGGTAGAGCTGGGGTTCACATTTGGGTCCTGTGATTTTAAGTTCAGTACTCTTGGAACTGTGCCACACTGCCTCCAGTCCTTCCTCTGTTGTTTGAAAAAGGACAAATCTAGGACTTTTAAAAGTGATTGTTTTCTAAAAGGAATGGTATAAATACCCAGGGGTATACTTTATTTTAGTGACTCTTCTCAACAGGTTTCTTATATACATGTATGTGAGTGAGTAAATAAATTATGTGCATTTAAACTATAGTGATAGCTTCTGATTAGAGAAATACAGATGAAAACAACCCTGAGGTACAACCTCACACACCCTAGACTGGCTAACTGACAGAAAAAGCAAATGTCAAATGCTAGAGGGAAGATGGAAAAATTGGGGTGCTAATGCACAGTTGGTGGATTTGTGAACTTGTTCAACCATTCTAGAGAATAATTTGGAACTGTAACCAGAGAGCTATAAAACCATGCACACCGTTTGACACAGCAATACCATTACTTGGGTTTTATACCAAAGAAATAAAAGAAAAGGGAGAGGACTTATTTGTACAGAAATATTTATAGTAGTTCTTTTTGTGGTGGTGGTAAGAAATTGAAAGTCATGGAGATGTTCATCAGCTGGAGAATGGCTGAACAAGTAGCGGTATATAAATACCGTTGTGCTCTAAGAAATGATAAGCAAGATGAGTTCAGAAAAATCTAAGAAGACATGTATGAACTTATGCAAAGTGAAGAGAGTAGAACCAAAAGAACACTGTACACAGTAACAGCAATATTATGAAGATAATCAACTGGGAAAGACGACAGTGATCCAAGACAATACCAAAAGACTATGATGAAAAATCTGTCCACATCCAGAGAGAAAACTGACTAGCTGAATGCAGATTGAAGCATACATTTTTTTACTTTCTATCTTATTCTTTCTTTTTTGTCTGTGTTTTCTTTTGCAACATGGCTAAAATGGAAATATGTTTTGCATGATTTTATATGTATAATTGATATCAAGTTAATTGACTTCTCAAGGAAGGAGAAAAGGTGATAGGGGTGGAGAAAATTTGGAGCTATTTTTTTAATGATGGGTAAAAATTTTGGCACACATAATTGGGAAATATTTCATGAAATAAATAAAAATAATTTCATAAAACCATAGTGATAGGGCTCAGGCTTTAGTTTGTCTTGTTGATTTAAAAGACAATGCATTTGTAACTTTATATTTTGGGTTCTTTAGAGATGATAAAACTAAGGCACATCAAAATGTGTGTTAAGTGGAAGATCAGGATTTAAAATGAAATGGATTGCCCCTGGAGAAGTCTCCTGCTCTAGGGGAGGTCCTTTAGGAAGGCTGGAACATCATTGTGCTGATAAATGTTTAACTAGGTCCCTGAAAAAAAATGTATGCAGGTCACAGTTTTACATTTACTCTGCATTATTGATATTTTTCTCCTTCACTTTCCTAAGTATAGAAAATAGTAAAACAATGAATCAAGCCCTGATTATTTTTAGCGTTTGTAGTTTTCCAGGGTGTAGATGCTTACACTGAAAATTTAAGAACTGATTCTCAGAAACTGGTAGAAGCTAGTTCCAGCATAACCCTGGCTGGCAAGAAACTTGTTGAGAATAACTATTTAGGTACAAATTGTTCTAGATGGCCTCTGAGATAATTTCAAACTCATATTCTTTGATTCAATAAAATTTAAGCCAGAATTTCTACAGACTCTGAATCTTTCTTCCATATAAAAGTTCTGTACTGTAGCATAGATGAAAACATTGGAGTGACTTCATCATGAAGTTAGTTTGCATTCTCCATCCTTTGCTTAGCCCTTATTTCAGTGGCAGGTTGTTTTATTTCTATGTTTCTATATTTATGGCTCAAACTTGGGAGATTTTGCACACCTAAATATTTGTTGAATGTTAATTTTAGCATTATTAGCTTCTATCTGTTCTTTGAAGCCTATTGTAATTAAAAATACAAATATAATAGAATATAGTTTCTCAAAACTTCAGTAATTAAGCTTACAGTACTTGGAATGGAAGAAGTAATTGATGAAAAACCAGGAATGGGAATTCTACAGGTTCCTTTTCAGAGCCTTCTCTTACAATTCTTATGTTCCAGATATTTCATGAACATTACACTTCCTGCTCCATTCGATGACTTCTTTCCCAAGGCAACTTGAGAGCAGTGTTTTCATTATTCCCTCTTAACCAAACTACTTTCTTGCTTGTCTGTTTTATATAACCAAAACTTAGCTCTATTATGAATCCTAATCAAATCATGCATTAACAAAAGATCATTTTAAGTGTATGAAAAATCAAAAGTAAAGGTAAAATGAATGGGAAAAAGTAGGACCAGCACTCCGACCTAAAGAAGTTTAAGGTATACTCTGTTTACAAATATAGGGAGGAGTCCATATCTTTTTTGTATTATGGACCCCTTTGAAAGTCTGGTAGGACTTGAGGACCCTGTCTCAAAATGATATTTTTAAATAATTTAGGGAAATGATAAATTTCAGTTAGAGATTAGTGAAAATAAAAATGTATTTTCTTTCTATCCAATTCACAGACCCCCTGAAATGTACCTAAAGACTTCATGTTAAGAATACCTGGTAGAGAACCATACTATGCTAAACCATTGCTACCTCAACACTAAATGGAAAAAAAAAGTGGTTTTGCCTACTGTTGAAGAGTAAACGTGTACAGATACAAGGACTACACATGGTGTGAATACCCCAGATCCTAAAGTGAAGATCTGTAAACACTTTCAGATCCTGAGCTGAAAACTGAAATCCATAAAATGTTAAGGGCATAATCTGGGAGAAATACTGTTACCATTAGAAAATAGAGAGATTCACAGAAATGTTCCATTTGAGTACTCTTTTTATTCCAAAGGGCACCATCTGGTCCTAAGTGCTTGAACAACTTGTGGTTTAAAATTCAGGCTTTTGTTTGTCAAAGTGGGTCAAAAAGCATTTTGAACTAGAAAATGACATTTTAGCTGTTCTTTTTCTCAAGAAAAAAACATCTTTTATACCATTTTGCCATTTCTCACTCTGCTCCACCCCTAATTCCTTGAAATTTGTTATTAGTTGGAAATATAGCAAAGCAACATTTCTACCCTTTATGATAATGCAAAAGAGACAATTTTTGACAGCTTATCTGCATGAAGACAATTTATTTCAAATTTTATTGATAATGCTATATATTTTACTACAGAATTTCTATGAAACTAATAATAGTAATAACAGTAATAATAACGAAAACTAGCATTTATATAATTATGATTTTGCAAAGGATTTTATACACGTTTTTTTTTTTTGTTTGTACATAACAGCAGCCCTGGGTGGTAGGTACTATCCCCATTCTGCAGGTGAGGAAACTAGAGAATATAGAAGTTAAGGGATTTGTCTAGGGTCACCCAGCTAATAAGTGTCTAAACTCAGTTTTTCTTGACTCCAAGTTCAGCATTCTATTCATTAGGCCTAACTATATAGTTTTTGTGGATTTGTAGTTTTCATATTTTAGCTTTTCATCTTAATGTAGTTCATGCTTTCTTTCTACCATAAGTAGGTCAGGGTAGGTACTTGAACCAGAATGTGCATATTTTCTGTGATTGAAGAAAAACAAACAAAAAAGTCCTTCTAATTTCATAAATGTTGTCTAGTTCTGTTACCCTGAGCTGTTTGAGTTTCTACACAGCTGGCATCTGTTTAATTCACATTATGCACATGTCTTCCTGGACTATAATTTCTTCCAGCTGTTAGTAGATAAAGAAAGGAAGGTCTGCATGCTCAAAACAGCTGTTTCACTTGGGGACATGGTATGTCTTAAGATATAGAACCAAATCTTGCATTTTTCAACACATTACCTTTTCTTTCTTGTTTGCTTACATTTGTTACTAATTTTTTCTAGTACTTGTCCAGTTTTTGTATGAATAACTTGTGAATGATAATTCTTTTAAAAAATTATCAATTTTTGCCATAAAAGAAACATTTGCTCAAAAAGTAAATAACATTTAATCAACATCTTTTGTCATTGCAATATGGTCAACATCAGAAATAATGACTATGTACACACATTAACATACATGTGAACCTTCTCTTGTAATAAAAAGTTAAATCAGCAAACATAACAATTGGGTCTGACAGTGTATGACAAATTCTGTTTGCTAGGAAGCTATTCAAAAGATGTTTGAGGTTGAAATCCAACTAGAGATGTGTGTGTTGAAGAATATCATCCTTGACCTTGCCTGTCTAAGAGAGTAATAGATGTAAGCTGTAAGAACTACTAGGAGGAGACATATGTTATGTGCTATACTTACCTGATAGGGATGCCATCAGTCATGGTAGGGTCTTATTTTATTTATTTGTTTATTTTAAGATATAATATTTAAAAGATGATAGTGAATTGTCTACACACTAATATACATTATAAACCTGTAAATCCGTATGAGATTTTAGTGGAATTTTTCATAGGATGATAGAATTGGGAGTTAGAAGGCATTTTATTGAACCTCCCATTTTACATATGAAGAAACTGAATCATAAAAGTGGTTGAATTGCTGAGTTAAACAGAGAGTCCTTAAAGTGAGATATTTTTGTTGTTGTTGTTCAGTCATGTCCAATGATTTATGACCTCGTTGGGGGTTTTCTTCGCAGACATACTGGAGTGGTTTGCCATTTCCTTGTCCAGCTCATTTTATAGATAAGGAAACAGGCAAACAGGGTTAAATGATTTGCACAGGGACGCATAGCTAGTAAGTGTCTGAGGCCAGATTTTAACTCAGGTCTTTCTGACTCCAGACCTGATGCTCTATCTATTGTGCTAATATGCTGCTAAGAGTATTAAGGGACCTTACATCTCCTTTGTCATGGCATCCACCCCTTGGTCTTAATTCTGCCTCATGAAATAGCATAGAAAAAAGCTCTTTCCTACTTAACACAAAATGTGAGGGGAATAACGGGGGCGGGGGGAATGATTGTAACTCAAAATCTGGTGGAAATGAATGATGTAAAACAGAAGTTAATAAAGCATTTGTTTAAAAAATAAAAAAAACTAGACTTACAGTCTGCATTTTAGGTTAGAAGCAATAGGAAGTCATTAAAGTGTTTGTTATTTCAGAGTATATGGGAGATGTCTTAGATTTATCAGTTTGGCAGTTGTGTGGAGTATAAATTAGAGAAAAGAAAGATTAGAATCAGGAACACCAATGATGGGGCTGCTTCATTAGCCAAAGTGAAAGGTAACAAAGGCCTGAAATAGAGTAGAGCTTGTGTGAGTGACAAGAATGGGACAGATGCAGGAAATGTTAGAAAATACCAACAAGATTTGGCAACTGATTGGATGGAGAAGGTAAGGGAGAAGATGACTTCAAAGTTGCAAACCTAGGGGGCAGCTAGGTGGTGCAGTGAGTAAGAGCTCCAGCCCTGGAGTCAGGGGAGCTTCTATATACAGCAGTGTGCTGCGAAAAGTTCTAGGGCTTCTGGGTGGTTTACAAGCTCAGCATAAGTCATCACTATAATGTGACAACCAAAAAGTTAATATAATTTTGGGCTGCGTTTTCGAGACAGAGCTCTTAGGAATAATGAAATGATAATCCCATTCCCTTGGCAATACTACTTTTGGAGCATTTTCTTTGGTTTTGAGGATCACAGTTTAGGAAGGACAGTGATAATCTGGAGAGAATCCAGAAGAATACATTGTTCTGAAGAATCATGAGTCTATATCATACTGGGGTCATTTGAAAAAACTGGTTGTGCTTAGCCTAAAGGGAAACTTGGGGGGACTTGTTAACTGCCTAAGTGTTTTAAAGGGCATCACACAGAAGTTAGGAAAAAAGTATTTTGTAGGACTCGAGAGAGTAAAAACTTCAAGTAGAAGTAGCACCAAGGCAAATTTAAGATTTATGTAATGGGAAACAAAAACCCTTACAATTAGTGCCTTCCATCAAGGGAATGGACTTCTTTGGGAAGTGATGGGTTCCCTGTCATTGGAGATCTTTAAGCAGATGCAAACTTGCTGGGTATGTAGTAGCAGAGACTCTCTGGGGCTCATAGTACCTGTCCAGCCCTAACCTCTCTGCTGACTTCTACTTGTCTCCAACTGCCTTTCAGACATCTTGAAGTAGATTGCAATATACATCTTTGATTCAATCTGTCCCCAAAATGAACTCATGTTCTTTGCCCAAGAACCACTGCTTTTCCAAACTTTCCTATTGTTGAGAGCATCCTAGTCTCCCAAGCTCACAACCTAGTTGTCATTCTTTACTCCTCACTATATCTTAACCCCATCCTATCTGTTGACAAGGCCTTTCAATTATATCTATATAACATCTCTTGAATACAGTTCTTTCCTTCCTCTGACACTGACACTTTGGTGTAGGCGCTCATCACCTCGTGCCAGGGCTACTATAGGGTCCTGCTATTCAGTCTTGCCTGTTACAGGTCTTTCCTCAAACCATCCTATCCTACAAAATCATCCAGCTGCCAAAGTAGTGGTGTCAAATCTCAGATCCAAACACATAACACACTCATATCCACTGACATCCTATCACCTCCAGAATCAAATACAAAAATCTCTGTTTGACTTTGAAAGTCATTCATAACTTCCCTCCCCAGCACCTGATTTTCAATCATATCTTATGCCCTTTTTACATGCTCTTAAATCCAGTGACAATGGCCTCCTTGCTGCTCCACAAATAAGAGACACCATCTTGGCTCTTGGCATTTTCTCTGGCTGTCCCCTATGCTTGTAATGCTCTCTCTCCTCATATCTACTTGGCATCCTTGGCTTCATTCAAATTCAAAATAAAATCCACATTCTCGAGGAAGTCTTCCTCAGCCTCTCTTAATTCTAATGTCCTCCTTCTCCTAATTATTTGTTTTATGTCCTATACATATTTATATGTTGTATATATTTATTTACTTGTCCCCCCATTAGATTGTGAGCTCTACCAGCTCTGAATAGTGCCTGATACATAGTAGATGTTTAATAAATGTTTATTGACTGCCTTAAAGAAGGCTATTGCACACCTATCGTATACAGCTTGAGAAAAGATTGCAGTTCTAGGTTGATTTCAGAAAAACTGGAAAGACTTACATGAACTGATATGAAATGAAGTGAGCAGATCCAGGAGAACATTGTATGCATTGTATGCAGTAATAGTAATATTGCACTACAAACAACTGTGAATGACTTATTTTCAGCAGTACAATGACCCAGGACATTCCCTAAGAACCCATTATGAAAAATACTATCCACATCCAGAAAAAGAAGTAACTAAAATACAGACTGAAGGATACTATATTTCATTTTTTTTAGTTTTCCTGCACAAAATTACTAGTATGGAAATGTTTTACATGATTGCAAATGTATAACCTGTTTCAGATTGTTTACCCTCTTGGGGGGGATGGAAGGGAGGAAAGTATAGAATATGGAACTCAAAACTTAAAAAAAGAATATTAAAAGTTGTTTTGCATGTAATTGAGGAAAAATAAAATATTAAAAAGAAGTGTAAATTATTCTTTGTGTATTCATCAGAAACATCAACTATAAAAAAGAAACATTCTTACGTGGTCTTTATTCTAATTCTGACATCATCCTTTCCAATAGTATTAGTGAAATGCCTTTATGCTTATACTATATTCCATATGGAGAAAGTTTGCTCTATTACAACTTGCATTTTAGTTGCCTTTGTTATGCCTGTCTTCATTTTTTGTCAGTGATATCCTGCTGTCTAATTAGTTACCGTCTGAGGCAGTTTATTAACTTCAATCTGTTTTTTTTTTCTTTCAGTATTTCACAAACCTCTCAAGAATCTCATTTGTCTCTTTTCCCCCCAAAGCTACATAATTCAAATCTGTAGAATGCTTCTTCATAACTCATGCTTCTAGCCCCATAAATCATTTAGTCCAGCAAACTTCATATCTCCCACAACAAGGCTGATGGGTGGCTTCTTCTTTCAATCCCAGTCACAGATACCAAGGGCTAATAAAAAAAATTGCAGAGTCTTTACAGAGAGGTTGAAGTCTTTCTAGCTCCATTTTATCACCACAAAACACTGAAGTTTTTTGTTCTGATGCAGAATATAGGCTGGGATGCACTCTCAGAGCTTTGGTCTATTCTTGGCACAGAAGCATAGCTACATTTGCATATTCAAGACACTGTTTTTTGCTTTAGAAATGAAAAAGTCTAGGCATGTCTTTCATGTAAACTATGGGTATCAGCATCACTCCACAAAAACATCCAATTCTCTTGCCAGAGAACATGGTAACTGTAGATTTGATAAGCTATTGTTATAAAGTCATCAGTCCCTGATCACATCAAAAACTCACTAAAGTTGCACCAGCCCAGATCAAGTTGACCCCTCTTTTCAATGCCTTGATATAAGAGAATTTACATATTCCATTTTCCACAAATATACAGTGTAAATCTTCCAATTTTGGGGTCATCTTTAGTTACCTGTCCAATCAAATTGGTTACTTTTCTAGTTATATACAGTTTACTATTCTAAAGCTTTTCCTTGTTATTTATAAATAAAAGATAGGATGCTGCTGTTTAACTTTAAATTCAGTTCTGGAGAAAGATTACCCATGAAATGTTAGCTTTTGGGAAGCACAGCTACACATAAAACTTGTTAACAGGTCATTGCTGAATTTAGCAGCTGTATATACAGTTAGAGAGAGAAGCCTAGAGAAATGGGAAGGATAGTTTTAAATATACAACATTTATTTCTTTCCTTTGCTTAAAGCCTTATCATTACTTACCCTGTTTTGAAAGGAGAAGTGTTAAACATAGATATAGAAGATGTAAATCCTCTTTCTTATCTTTGGTGCGTATTCTAGGGAAAGTAGGATTTTGTAAAACTAGTCAGTAATTCTTTTTTTTTTATAAGCAATTGGGGTTAAGTAACTTGCTCAAGGTTACACGGCTAGTCATTATTTATGTGTGGGTGCTCATTTTCTGAGGCCGGATTTGATCTCGGGTCATCCCAACTCCGAGGCCGGCGCTCTTACTCACTGCGCCACCTAGCCACCCCTTTAGGGCAATTGGGGTTAAGTAACTTGCCCAAGGTTACATGGCTAGGTTTTTGTTTGTGTGGATTAAGTGTGTGAGGCCGGCTCCGAACTCAGGTCCTTCTGACTCCAGGGCCGGCACTCTATTCACTGCGCCACCTAGCCGCCCCTAGTCAGTAATTCTTAAAACAAAGGGACTCTCCCTAAATGTTCTCAGTCAGATGTAAACATAATAGCCATGGAGACTTGCATGTTTTTATTCTACAGGCATAGGGAGATGGTACATACATCCATGACTAATATCAATCTTTTTTTTGGTCCTTCTTATTGCAGGGTTTTGTTTTTTACTCATTTGATATTTCTAGGAGTCCTTGATAAAGGATGCCCTCCTATTCAGATGATTTTATAGGGTATCCTGTTTCTGACTTGATCAAATAATTTGACTTCCCAGGACCTCAGTTTCCTCATGTGTAAAATCAGGTGGTTGAAGCAGATGGCCCCTGATTATTGCTTTGATCTCCAAATCTCTCATCTTACAAACCCTGATAACTGCTTTAATTCCATTCAGGGGTCTTATACCTTTCTAAAACCTTGCCTTAATTTAACTTCAAGAGTTTTTTTCAGACCTTATACCAAGTTGTTTTATGGTTACTATGACAATGTGAATTTTAGCACTTTAGGTAACATTAACCAGGATCTTATTGGAAAGCTCAGCAAAGTGCTCTGGTTATAGTGAAATTAAAATCTCATTTCAGGATTAGTTCCCTCCTATGATTGCTTCCTTCCAAAGCAGAAACAGCATCTTCAGAATGAACAAAAGAACAAAGTAATTTCCTGCACAGAAAATCGGTATACTCCAATTTTCCTCTGAATAAGTAAACATCCAGTTATGGTTAGTGGGATGAGGAGATGGAAAAGGGGTATACAAAACAGACTTCTGTTCTAGTAGATAATTTAGGGATTCAAACTCATTTTTTCTTTATTTTATTTTATTTTTTTGAAATTCTGTTTTTTGTTTGTTTTTAGAGTAAATGAATCTGGGCAAGTAGGGAGTTAACTTCAAACTGAACTCAGTATACATCATTGATCTTTTAAAATTGAGGTCCCATAATGAATATAACTAGTGAAGATGATACAGGTTTTCTAGAAAATGAAATTATAATTTCAAAATAACTACCACCCAGAATGTGGTTGTTCCTAAAGCTTTGTGTGCATTTAAAATGGTTGACATTTTAAATAGACTATTAAATAACAAGTTTTGTTTTAGCTTCTGTAATTTGTTATAAAATTGCATAGTTGGCAGTTATTATTTCAAAAAAAGTATTGCAATTCTCTTTTGGCTGTGGGAAATGAGGAAGGAAGAAATATGAAATGTGAAATATATAAAATCCCACAAAATCACATTTCATATAAAATATCCTTTAACAACCCAGTTTTCTTTTTCAGGGAAAATAAATATATTAAAGATTAACTAATGAATACATATTGTTATCACTCAGAATTTTTTATTTCTTTAGTATTCAGGCAGCCCTGATTTTTATGTCAGTCGGAAAAATCCTTTTTTAATTGCTTCAGTGAGACCAGAACCATCTTTGACCTACTGATTGGTCTTAATTTTGCAAGTAACTTTAAATGTTCCTTTTATCTACTTTTGATGATATTTTTTCCAGAAGAAATTTTAGCTATTTTGCTTTAATTAAAGTTACCTCCAAATATAAAAGTTTAAATTGCTGCTTAACAATTAGACCCACATATGACTTTCATTTGACAATGTCTGCCACTCTTTAGAAATGAAGGTAGTAAATAACTATAGAAATACTATAATGATGATGATGATGATGATGATAGAAGGGAAGGTAGATACCTAAGATATATTATTTTTATGTAAGTTATATATGTAGGTTGTATGCTTATAATGTATGCATGTTTGTGCATACGTACATACACACACATTTTAGAAACTTTTTCCTGGACTATTGCTAGAATTCTACTGTTCTAAACCATTTTTTTAAGATGGCTTATCTTAGTGATTTTACTTTGACCCAGGCCAAAGTTTCTTTCCATCTATTTTTCTCTCTTTCCTTCTCTTATTCCATCCTTCCTACTTTCTTTTTTTAACTTATTTTCCTCTTTTACTTTATTTCTTTACCTCTCTTTCTTGTTTTCCTTTTTCTCTTCTTCATCCTCTTTTTTGGGGGGGAAGAGGGTGAAGTAATTCTTTGACTATTTAGGTTTACTGTATTCAGATCACCTCAGTTTTACTGGAGCAGAGCAGAAAGGAGCCAGGCTTCTCTGAATTCCAATGCTTCCCTGTTCTATAGAGGACAGAAGCCTGATTCAAAAATGGCAAAACCGGACTCCTTTAAGGAACAGCCTCCCTCCCTGCTTTGAATTGGGAAGAATGTATTTGGAAGTTGATTCACAAGGAGCCCAGGATTCTCAGAGAGCCCTCTTTTAAATGGGGAGGAGGGGGAAATCGTCAGTTTAAATCAAATCACCTCTAGTCTTCTGTTCTCTTCGTTACTATGCACTCTGAGTGTCTGTGAGGCTATCTCACTGTAACTAAAAAAAAAAATTGCCACTAGTAACCGACAGAGAGACAGAGAGACAGAGAGAGAGAGAGAGACAGACAGACAGACAGACAGACAGACAGACAAAGATAGAGACAGAGACGGAGAGAGAGAGACACAGAGAGAGAGAGAGAAAGAGAAAGTATGGGATTTAGTAAAGGGGGCAGCCTGAACATTTAATTTCCTTTAGGAACAGAATATCAGAAGACATTATTTTCCTCCAAAAACATAGGGAATAGAAAACACAACTAGATTGATAGAAGCAACTTTCCATTTGAATAGTTAGTGTCAAGTTGGCACTTATTCATTCAAGGTTGCTTTTCATTCTCGCACCTTTTCTGGGTTAAGCATTGAAAATGAGCCAGTTGTGACAAACCATGGTTCAGGGCAGTAAGATTGAGAAACCCTTCCAGCTGATGGGAAAAAAAAAAAATGACTTCCTGGAGAGCCTGGGCAGTTCCCAAACCAATTTATCTCCAACAGAAAAAAAAAAGAAAGAAAGAAAGAAAGAATGAAAAAAGAAAAAAAGTCTTTATTCTTTGCAAGTCATCTCTGCAGGAGCAGGGAAACCAGCAGGGAGGTTTTCTTTCACAAGGAGCATGCATTCATGCTTCTCTAAAGGGAGAAATGTTAGAGGAGTCCTTCTGAAAACAAAATGCCAAGATTGTGTGGCTAATCTATTATTTTATTTTCATTGGTAATGTTATTTTGTTAGACATGCTGAGTTGATGAAAGCTGCTCTATTGAAAACTTTTTTTCCCCCCACTGGTGAAAATAAAATCAGCTTATCTTATTTCTCCCTTTTAAAGCAGCATGATTGTATATATCCTGTAAAAAGAAAATGCCACACAGCATTTCCTGCCCCTGTGTGACTGAACTGCCTGGGACAGAAGTTGATTTTACTTGTTGGGAGATTGATTTGGATTCTTCCTTGACTTGACTATTCTTAAAAATGTGTTGTCACAGCATATTTACAGTCTAGATTCAATCGCTAATTTTATCCTTGTATTTTGAAATGTACCACTTACAATAAGGGTAAAAAGTTACTTTGCAAAATAATTTTCTTAGTTTAAAGTACAAGATCAGACAGGTTCTTAACATGAATGCTCAAATGGATCTGTGGGTCCTTTGTTTATTGGTATTCCTTTCAGAGATATAAATAAGTGAATACTTGCATAAATTATAGTTTGAGGGTTCAGCATGGAATCTTAGAAGTAGAAGGTACCTTAGAGGTCATCTCCTTCAAATGCTTACCTAGTCTAAGAATCCCTTTTCTAGTGTAAACCCTACCTTCTCTGGGAAGAAACTCCCTAAAAATTCTAATTCCATAAACAAGAACTTACTTCTTAGTAGTTGTTTTAAGTCATCATTTTAAAACTTTTTTCATCATACATAATCAAGGAAATATCAGTGTGATAGGTATTACCAGGTGTTTTCTTTGCCATTGCATCCCATTTCATTTCCTGTCTGGAATGAGACTGATCCAATCAGAATTGGAAAAATCTGGAGGATTCTAGGAAGGAATCTTGGTAAGTCAGACAGTGGGAGCAGTAGCATCAGCCTCTATTTTTCTATTTAGTTGGCATTCACCCTGGCACCATATGGAGCATGCTCAGCTATTTTCTTGACCAACCCTATTCATTCTGTCCTGAGTCTCCAGGAGAAAACCTTAGAGTCTAACAACCTTGCTTTGAATTTGAGTTCTCCCACTTGCTTCCTGATATCTGTATGACCCATAGATAACCAGTCACTAGCATATATTAACTGCCTACTGTAAGCCAAGCACTGGCATACCCTAAGTAATAAAGACACAAAGAAGGATGAACAACAACAACCCAGTCTGTAAGTTTTTAAGGAGCTTATAGTTTGATGGAGGAGACAACATATAAACAAATACAGACAAATAAGATAAATATAGGATAGATAAATTAGGTGTAGTTTCAAAGGGAAGTCACTAAAATTATTGTGGCACTGGGGAGGGAAAGGTGATAAGGAGGGGGGAGGGTAATAGGTTCTGCCAGGGACGCTGATCACTATCAGTGACCAGAAACCCTGCAATTCAGTCTGGAAGGAATTCACCAGGCTCAAGCAAACTTGGAGTCGAGATTGTAAAGTTTGTTGCTGAGCTGCACAGCACCGTGCTGGGCATAGCGGGCGAGGATTCTTAGGGAACCTGCAAACTTACAAAGGTCACAGGCATAATTTTATGGAGTCAAGACAGTAAATCAGGTGCCAATTATGCTAACTAGGAGAGTAAGGATGGGATCAGGGAGGAGTTAAGGAGTGGTCAGTGCTTAAAGGACCATGCACTTTTAATATCAACTGCGCAGGCGTATTGCCCATGATTCACTAGGAAATAGCCCAAGGGGGGGCTACCTGGAGGTGTGGTTTTAGGCCTGACATGGCACTAAAGCCAATCCTCAGTCAGGGCCACTAAGGAGTGCCCAGTCTGCCACCCATCAATGTCAAGCTTGACAAGATAGATGTTGGGAACCAAGGCCATCAGAGACACAGTGTGGGTATAATTGGCTAAGGAGTTACGCTGTAGATAGGGTACTGAAGAATTTATGGTGCAGCTGGCCACTCTAACTAAGGGTGATAACATTTGCCTAAGCTAAAAATGTTTATAGATAGTTTTGTGAAGGATTTATTGTTTCAAGCAGAGATAAACAGTTCATGAGTTGTTGCTGGGCAGAGTGCTGGCAGGGGGAAGGGGCAGAGTTAATGCTTTGAGACTTGGGGGGGGGGGGAGTGTGACTTTACAGACTGCTTTTACAAATTGATTTTACAGACATAGATCCCAAAGCACCCCATTTACAAACTGATGTTACAGATTGATATTGCAAACTGATGTTATATAGATTGATGTTACAAACAGATATACATCCCAAGGACCCCATCAGCACCAGAGCTTAAACTTGAAGGAAATCAGGAAAGTAGAGAGGCAGAGAAAAGTAGAGAGAGTTCCAGGTACCAGTGGCAGCCAATGAAAATGCACAGATTAGATAGGTGGAATTATCTTCCTGGGCTTTAGTTTTCTTATCTATAACATGAGGGACTTGAACTGAATGACTTTAATAGACCCTTTGACCTTAGACCTGTATTCCATCTAACCACCTAGAGACCAACTCAGGTCTTTTCTTTAGTTAGTTCTCCTTCTGGACCTTTGGGGAAAAATTTACAGCTTGCCAGTTGACATTCTTTTTTTTTTTTTTTTTGGAGGGGGAAAGGGAGAGCAGTTAGGGTTAAGTGACTTGCCCAGGGTCATGGGGCTAAGTGTTAAGTGTCTGAGGTCAGATTTGAACTCTGGTCCTCCTGACTTCAGGGCTAGTGCTCTATTCACTGTACCACCTAGCCATCCCTTGCATTATTACTTTAAAGAACCTTGTACCCTCTTTCTGAAGCTACATTTAAAAAGTGTTTATTACTGTGAGAATCAAAGCATTAAACAAAAGCAATAATCAAGTGGTAGGGATAGACTCATTATCACACTTCTCTGGATCTCAACCTCCTTGCCTATAGGTTGGAATATTCAATTAGATGATTTGTGGAGGCTTTTACTTTTGTGAAGAGACCTAACAGGGCACTTTTCTTTACTCTTCTCTCTAAAATAAACCTTGTACCTAGAATCTGATAATCTTGGGCAAATCTTATACCTTATTAAGCAATCATTCATGCAACCAAATACTATGCTCTTTTACTCTTCCCCTGTTTGTGAATATGCCTCACATCCCGCTCATCTAGGAATTAAATACACAGGTTCCCCATAAATGGTAGCTCACCTTCCTCACAACTCACAAGTAGTAAGAAGCTACTGGCCTGGAGTCAGGAAGATCGGAGTTCAAATACAGCCTCAGTCACTTATCATCTGTGTGACTATAGGCAAGTCACTTAATCTCTGCTTGCCTCAATTCCCTCATCTGTAAAATGGGCATAATTATAGCACCTACTTCATAGGGTTGTTGTGAGGATAAAATGATATAATAGTTGTAAAACATTTAGCACAGCACGTGGCACAGAGTAGGCATCATATAAACATTAGGTTTTATTATGATTCCTGTCATCATCATCATCATCTTCTTCGTCTGTATCACAATATCTCTGACCTCTCTCCTCATTGGTCCACTCCATTCTAGCACTGCCCTTTAACACCTCTCCTATGAATTATTGTAATAGGCTCCTGATAGCTCTCCCTTCTCTAATATATCCTTAATATGTATTGAGCAGAGGTGATATTACTAAAGCACAAATCTGACCATGTCACTCCTTGTTCAGAAACCTTCAGTAGCTCCCAGGTTCCTTGGGACAAAATATGAATTCCTCTAGCAACTAAAGACTTTCATAATCTGCCTTCAGTCTTTATTTCCAGAATGGTTATACATTATTGCCCTGTTGTTAGGGAATATACCTGACTCTGGCAAATCCCCAGATATTTTATATTAGAACAAAACCAAATAATTAAAAATCAACAGCAGTTAACTAAAGGTGACTTCCTTGGCCATTGCAAAAGAAAGATATTCTACAGCAACATGAATTGAGGATACTTTGTTGTCTTTTGCTGAACAAAGCTTCCTCATCATTTTCTACCAGCCAAGTGTGAGAAAGTGCTTGGAGTTCCTGATGGTTGTTTTGTATTCAGGAGACTAGAACATCATGTCCACATCTTGAGCCTTTAGTCCTTTGAGACAGTCAAGTTTTGAGGATTGTCTCAGTACTGACCTTTTAAGGAAATTGCATGAAGGTAGAGGATATTGCTCCTCCTACGCTCCTCAGATAATCTCTACCCCAGACAAACTGCCTTTCTTGCTATTCCATCTCCATTCTCCTTTGCACACAAGCTATCTCCATTGCCCTCTTGGGGCAATGCACAAGCTTTGCACAAGCTATCTCCATTGCTTGGAATTCTCTTCCTCCTCACCTCCGTCTTTTGGAATTTCTAGCTCCCTTCAAGGTTTGACTGACAAATTGGTTCTCAGTTTTTAGTACCTCCCCCTCCCAGAACTTTATATTTATGTGTATCTGTTCTGTATTTACTCATCTCTGAAAATGTCCTTGAAATCAAGCTTCTTGAAGGTGAAAACTACCACAATTTTATATGTGTATTCCCAGCACCTAGTAGGTGCTTAAATACTTATTGATTGACTGACTGGAGGAATGTGCAAGAGATTTAATTATGCACATGGGAGGTGATAAAATCACCAAGGGAGAGGGTGTGTGTGTGTGTGTGTGTGTGTGTGTGTGTGTGTATACCCAGACATACAACATAAGTATTATATATTTTACAAATATGTGTATATATTTATAATGTGCTTACACACATATTTAAACACACACCTACTATATTCCTGACACTGAAAACCAGGAGAGAAGCACTCAGTAAATGTTTAATAAATATTTGTTGATTGCATTAGGTACTAAATTGAGAAGTGTTATCCACTCCCATAAGGAGCCTACAGTCTATTGGGGGAAAACATATAACTTCTGGCATGTACCAGTTTCTGGGCATTCAGAAACCTTGCTTTGTTTCCTTATCTGTTGAAACAATTTCCCTTTGAATCTGGTGATAAAAATAAGATAAGAAGCTTAAATCCATCTATTTCTTTACCATGTTTGGTGAATGGTTTAGAAAGAAAGAAGTTGCAGTATTGCTAAAAGCAGATTTTTAAAAATTATTTGTGTACACCACTTATTGAAGCTATTTCTGTTCTCCATTAGCAGAGATGATTATGTAAATATATATGAATTCTATTTAAAGAAATTACTATTCTTTATCACCTCCAATTCAATATATAGTTTTATTTCTCTGGACATTTTTTATACATGCATGTAAAAGTTCTATATATTGCTATGACATTTTAAAATGGTTATATGCCAGAGGTATGAAAACTGTGTCCAGTAAAAGGGGCCCTTCTCCACCAAAAGGTTAATTTTTTTTTTAAAGCAATTGGGGTTAAGTAACTTGCTCAAGGTTACACGGCTAGTCATTATTTACGCGTGGGTGCTCATTTTCTGAGGCCGGATCTGATCTCGGGTCATCCCCAACTCCGAGGCCGGCGCTCTTACTCACTGCGCCACCTAGCCGCCCCTTTAGGGCAATTGGGGTTAAGTAACTTGCCCAAGGTTACACGGCTAGGTTTTTGTTTGTGTGGATTAAGTGTGTGAGGCCGGCTCCGAACTCAGGTCCTTCTGACTCCAGGGCCGGCACTCTATTCACTGCGCCACCTAGCCGCCCCAAAAGGTTAATTTTTTTAACAGCTGAAGAGACTGTCCTGTCAAGCAGATCTTAAAGAATTTATTACATAAGGCCCAAGCTTATTGGATATGCAGGGTAAATAACCTCATTTAGAAATACAGTATAAAGGAGATATAATATTGTTCAAAGAGGAGCAGAGGAATGGAACAAGGTAGAATGTGGCAGTTAACTGGAAGTAGTACAACAGAAACATTTTATTGCACTTTTCTTAATTCTTACCTTTGAAAAGTCGCTATAAAAAGTATTTTTACTTGGTATTCATTGGTCAGATACTTGGAAGGCTATAACAGAATTAGCAAAATGCAATTTTGTAGCCAGTCATCTCTTGCTCAAAGTAGCTAGAAGTGCCAAGAGTTTAACAGTTTAGTGAACATTGACAATTAACCCTCCATAACCTCTATTATCTGCTTGTTTTTTTTTTATTAGAATGAAGGACTAATAATAGATGGAGAATTGATCATGCAGTTTAGACCCCTTGTTTAATTAAAGACGCAAGATCTGGAGGTGTAGCAGGTATGCAGTTGAAAGCAAAGTTGAAAGCTATTTTTTAAAAAAGGAAAAAATGAAGGGGGAAGAGGGCAGGACAATGGCCAATTTGCATTTTATGTGCCAGAGTAGACCTGTTTCAAGCTCTGAGGTGTTCAGTAACCTCAAATTATTATAACTGCCTGACCTATTTTGAGGGAAAAAGAGCTACCCTGACTTTAATCTATAATGGATACATATCACTTTAACATATTGCTATCTTTTGGAAAATTTTCACCATTGTCATATGGAGGGTATTTAATAGGCACTTTTTTGAATAATCCATAATAGATTTTATTTGAAAATCACCTAAGTACAGTTTCTGACATACTCTTTTGGTGACTCCATTTTGATAAGAAATAATCCCTCACTTTTCTAGTGATTCTTTGAGGAGTGATTGGCTGGGTAAATTCTTCTCCTGAGTATGTTATGTTTCTTAAACCATCCTTCTGGTTTTGCCTCTGAAGTTGAGTTATTTTTTAAAAATTTCATTGTTTGATTTGGGCTTGGTAGCCCAGGTTACACAGCAGATAAAATGCTGTACTTGGAGTCAGGAAGACCTGAGTTCAATTTTTTTTCTGCTTTTTGGAGGGGAAAGGTAGGGCAATTGAGGTCAAGTGACCTGCCCAAGGTCACAGGCCAGTTGTGTGTGTGTGTGTGTGTGTGTGTGTGTGTGTGTGTGTGTGTGTTAAGTGACTGGGGTCAGACCTGAACCCAGGTACTCCTGACTTCAGGGCCGGTGCTCTATTCACTGGGCCACCTAGCCACCCCACCTGAGTTCAAATTCTAATTCAAATATTTGCCTAAGCAAGTAACCTTGGGCAAATCTATAAAATAGGGATGATGAGATAGTACTTTCCTTAAAGAGTTGTGAAGATAAAGTAATATATGTAAAGCACTTTGAAAACCTTAAAGCACTGTATAAATGCTAACATTGTTGTCATTATTACTATTTTAGACCTATTTTGAGGATTATGGCTATTATATCTATTAGGCATCTTCATAACCAAAGGGAACATTTTCATGAGTTCTTACTAGCTGTCTTCTCTCAGCCCTTAGCATAGTGCCTGGTGTCAGTAAGTGTTTAATAATTGCTTGTTGACTGACTGACTGGCAGAATTTCTCCTTATTCTGCATCTCACATCTAGGGATGCCAGGCTCTGGCACAGTCTTCTGTATTGGATCTGCAAAGAGAATAACTGAAGTTTAACTCTGGTAACTAACTAGCTTCTTCATCTTGGGCAAGTCACTGCAACCCTGTACACCTCATCTGTAAAATGGGAATAATAATGCTATTGTGAGAAAAGCCATTTTTAAAAAACCATATATAAATGCAAGCTCTAACATTACACACTGGTCACTCTGTGCCTTCTCCTTCGCTCTTCAGGGTTATCTGTATGCCTTTATTCTTTCCTCTGATGTGGCTTCTATAATTATATGTGGCTATTATAGTGAGAAAAGCATTGATTTGAGAGTCAGAGTCACAGGATCTGAATCCCCTATAACTGTGTGCAATTCATTTAATGTCTTTTAGGTATTGTTACCTAAGTAAATATTCCACAAGGATATAGTTAGCAAAATGTCATGATATTGTGGCAGTCTGCTTGCAAATGGGAGCTAAGCACAGGGTGTGTGTGTGTGTGTGTGTGTGTGTGTGTGTGTCTTTGTGTCTGTGTGTGTCCGTGTCTGTGTGTGTGTACATGCGTGTGCATGTGCATATGTGTACCTGCTGCTAAATATTGTGAGGGGGTTGAAATAGATGATCTTTAATCCATGAGTTTTAAATCCTAGGATCCTTTAAAAGACTTACAGGCTTACCATTCTAGGAGTTTAGTAGAAAGAAGAGAAAGTTGTAAGGTGGCTCTGAAAATTATTTCTTTATATTTTATGTAATTACTCAATTTCCAGATGTGAGACCTTATATTTGTGTCCCTAATGCCTGGCACTTTACAAATACCAAATGTATCCATTCTTGACTTTCTGGACTTCTCTGCTTCCTCCCAGGTAGGGTTCTCACCCTGGAGATGCTTTCCATTCTCCTGAATGATGAGTCTATTGCCTCAATCACCATTGCATGTGGTGTCCAAGCCATTCTAACTCTACACTTGATGCTAGACTTTTTAGATATGCTTCCTCCCCTTCTACTTCCCACTACTGTGTTTTGTGTTGTCTTCCACTGTTAGAATATAAACAGCTTGAGGGTGGGAATGGTATTTTTGTATTATATTATTTTGTATATACACAAGAATGTATTTGTATTTGTATTCTCTCTTAACACAGTACCTGTCACATATGTGCTTAATAAATGCTTTATTGAGGTATATAAATGAATGAATGACTCAAATATTGGATGCTGATTCTATATACATTACAGTAATGACATCTTATTCCTAAGAATAAAAATGATTACTGGAGCAATACATACAACATGGAAGGAATCCTATAATACTTTGTGGACCTCTTAAATTCTAACCACATTAGCAATAAATTTTATTATGTATGTAGTTGATAAACAATTTACATTTTGTAGGATACATAAAAATAATCAGCAGTAGCTTAGTGGGCCTTATGAATGTTTCAACTAAGTAACTACCTTTGTTACATAATAATCCTGTTATGATTATATGACAAGTTTTTTTGATTGACTCTTCAGTGCATTTAATCTGACACACTAAATCAAATGGTGAATTCAACGCATTTTTGTCTTGTGATTTTAATGCATGGTGAGCTTTGGTTGAAACATTTGCAGTAATGAACTTGACATTTGCTCTAATGACAGCTTCGGTTTACTTAATGTCCTACATTAAATTTGCTTCCCCAAAGAGTTGTCCTTGTCAGAGGAAAGGATAAATATTCCATTTTAAACAGCCTTAAGAGAGGTCTGTCTTGTGAATATGGTATGTTCATATTAATGCAAGAGTTAAAATTGGAGCCATTAGGATATTATTTTTAAAAGCCATGAGAATAATGAATATTGCTTGAGATTGGGGTGCAAGTACAGGTGTTTCTGTATATGGGCTGGGTACATTGCTACTAAATAATATTTATTCTTCATATTTACTCATTAGCAGAATGGTTTGAGAAGGGAGGGGATAAAAGGCTACCTGGAATACTAGGAAAAGTATAACTAGAGTTCCAAACCCCATAAGTGTGGGACTTCCTCCCCATCAATGGAGAGACCAGAGCTCTCTTCTCTCTGACCTGCTTCTATCCAACAAAATCACCATGAGACATTGTGCCCTTGATAATTAATTTGAATTAAACTGTAATTTTGAAAGAGTTGCACCTATACCTTATTTACACATAGTTTCTAAGCTCAGCATGTTGCTGTCTTCCTTGGGAAGTGAGGGATCTAGAAGAAGGTGAGTCATGAGGACTGATACAGGGAAAGCTAACTAAAAAACTCCCCAGGGCTACTTGCATTTAGTAAAAGAACAATTTAGGGCCATTTGATTAAGTGACACATCTGTTTATTTGGGAAAATAAATAAATACTTATTTATTTACTTGGGGACACTTCTATAATATTCCTAGGAAAAAGATCCACTCACTCACCCTGTGAGGAGTCATGTTAGCTTCCCTGGAATTGCTTACTAGCCTTTCCTTTAGACACAAAATTCCCCAATACTAGATTAAAAAACCCTGTAGTTAAAATTAATCTCTTTATAACGCTATAACATATTTTAGAGATTTAAGATCGGATATGGAGACTTTAATTAAATCAGATAATTGGGCTTTGAATAAATATTGGCTACTTTTGGTCTTTGTTTTGCCAAACAGTCCTTTATGAACTCATACTTACTTGTACAAATGACTGTATCCTTAATCTCTAGGGGAGTTTGCAGAGCCCAGACAAGGTCATATAAAATATGGGCTTATGTCTATTAGAAAAAGTCCCAAATGTTGTCATTGAATGAGTTAGACTCTCTTCCACCTCTTCCTTCTTCCCTTTCTCCTGCCCTTGACCCATCAGCTAAGTACAGTGCTAAAGTACCCAAAGGTATATATTTTGGAGCAGAGGTAAGAGATCTTACTATGCTTTACTGCTAATCACTGCCCAAAGCCTCTTGGAAAAGAGGAAAATTAACCAAAATACATCAGATATTTTCTTTTCCTGAACAAAAGAGTATAATTGGAAAGCCCATTGATTGGGGAATGACTGAACAAGTTGTGGTATATGATTGTGATGGATTACTGCTATGCTTTAAGAAATAATGAGCTTGGCGCAATGAGTAGATCGTCGGCCCTGGAGTCAGAAGGACCTGAGTTTGGATCCGACCTCAGACACTTAACGCACACACAAGCAAAAACCTAGCCATGTGACCTTGGGCAAGTTACTTAACCCCAATTGTCCTCCAAAAAAGGCAAAAAAGAAAAAAGAAAGAAATGATGAGCTCACTGATTTTAGAAAAATGTGGAAAGACTTGCATGAGATAATGAAGAGTGAAAATGAACAGATCCAAAAGAATACTATATACAGTAACAGCAATATTGTTTTAAAAATGACTTTGAATAAATAAGTTTATTTTGATATTATAAATACCCAAATTGAATATAAAGAACATGTGAACAAAGATGTTAATTTCATCCAGAGAAAGAACTGATAAATGGAAGTTTGTGTCTAATGGTAGCCATCTCTGGGGGGAGAAAAAAAATTGTATATGATAGTTTTGTTGTATATTTGGAAGGAATAACAAGTTTTGCATAGTTGATTTGCTATTTCATGTGTAATCATATTTTTAGTCTACTATGTTATGGTAACACTTGTTTTATTCCATAAATTAAAAATAAAATTAAACAAAAAAAAAAACCAGTTGTGAAATCAGAAATAGTACTAGTTCAGCTGCTTGGGTCTCCTTGGGTTGTGGATCCAGGGATCTTCAGAGATTACTTTAGAGATACCAACTTTCCTTACTCCACCCCCCAAAAAAAATAACAGAAATATTTTCCCAAACCTAATTCCTGAAGCCTCACTGTTCCTCCTAAAATTAGCCTTTAACTTGTATTTTCTGTATTTCTTTATCTTTGGAATTTTAGTTGTCTTTTAGCAGGCTTATACCCAGGCTTCTCTACTTACTCAAAATGCTGGTTCCAGTGAAGCACAGATAATCTATGCACATGTTGTTGGGGATAGGGAATGAGGTAGAAGAAGAATAATTATTTTGCAGTATCTTAATGGATTAATCACGTAATCACCTGGTAGCCTAATATTAGAAAATGCCCAACTCCTATTGAAGGGAATAAATTGCAACAAACTATCCAAGTACACAGTAAAGTAGATAGTTCCCATCTGATATTATAACAGCTACTTGTATTTAGGTAGGAGACTCTACAGTTTTGTCTGAAGAGTTTTTTTTTTTTAAGTTTCTGTTTTAAAAATTTTAAGTTTAGTACTATTTATTTTTCCCCAGTTACATGTCATAAAAATTCTTAGCATTCTTTTTTTTTTTTTTTTTGAGGAGGGAAGGAAAAGCAATTGGGCTTAAGTAACTTTCCCAAGGTCACACAGCTAGTAAGTATGTCAAGTATCTGAGGCTGGATTTGAACTCTGATATTCCTGATTCCAGGCTGATGCTCTATTCACTGTGCCACCTAGCTGCCCCTTTAGTATTCATTTTTACAAGATTTTAAGTTCCCAATTTTTCTCCCTCTCTCTCTTCCCTCCGCTCTTCTGAAAATGGTAGACAGTTTGATATAGTTTATACATGTGCTATCATGTAAAAATATTTTCATATTAGTCACAATTGTGAAAGAAGAAAAAGATCAAAAGGAAAAAAAAACAAGAAAGAATAAAGTGAAAAATTATTCTTCAATCTGCATTCAGAGTCCATTGTTTCTTTATCTGAATATGGATAGCATTTTACTTCATGAGTCCCTTGTACTTCTCTTGTTGCTGAGAAGAGCTGAGTCATACATAGTATATCATCACACCTTGTTGCTGATACTGTGTACAATATTTTCCTGGTTCTGCTCATTTCACTTTGTATCAGCTCATACCAATATTTCGTGTTGTGGTTTGTTTTAAATCAACCTGCTCATCATTTCTTATTGCACAATATGCCACAGCTTGTTCATATACCACAGCTTGTTCAACCATTCCCCAATTGATGGGCGTCCCCTTACTTTACAATATTTTGTCACCATGAAAAGGACTGCTATAAATATTTTTGTACATGTAGGTCTTTTTCCCTTTTTTATTATCTCTTTAGGATATAGACTTAGCAGTTATATTGCTAGATCAAAGGGTATGCACACTTTAGTTGACCTTTGAAAAGACTTTTGTTACATAAAAGTATTTTTTAATTTCCCTTGTCCCCTGACCTTGAATAGGAAATGTTTTCTCATAATAAATTCTACCAGTGGTATTCTAAATAATTCCCTTTTTTTCCCATGTCTGATCCCTCTCTTTCTTTACACTTTCTCCTTTGAAATACTTTACTTGTTCAATTGTTTCAGTCATATCTGACATGTTGTGACCCCATTTAGGGTTTTATTAGCAAAGATACTGGAGTGGTTTGCTGTTCCCTTCCCTACCCCATTTTATAGATGAGGAAGCTGAGATAAAAGAGGGTTAAGTGGCTTGCACAGTGTCACACAGCAAGTAACTGTCTGAGGGCAGATTTAAACTCAGGAAGATGACTCTTACTTATCTATACTAAATTGATGCAGAGTGCTACTGATCGAGTGTATATTCAAGGTTTCAAAAACTAAAACTATACCCTAAGATTCTAAAGCTTTCATTCTGTGAGAGTATTTAGTGACATTCTGTCTTTGACCCTTAATCTTTAGACCCCAGTTGATGAACATGCTTCTCCCAAGAGGCCAAGAGAATTATCTTACATTTTATACCACATTGTCAAAGATTTAGAACTAGAAGGGTTATATAGGTGACATGGCCAAGGTCTCACAAATAGGAAAAGGGCTGAGCTGGGATTGTAATATCTCCTGACTCCAAATCCAACATACTTTCCACTATAAAACACTCCTACCCTTTTTATACTATAGAACAGGTTTGGATCCTGACTAATGAATTTGTTAGGACCTTCTGACTTGTAAATCTTATATAAATAGGTTCCTTTTTGTGATATTTGCCTTTGGAACATTTGAAAATTTCACTTCAACGTATGACCAGAGGTTTGGAAAATAATGAAATATGTGTCTTCTGAAATATTTACAAGTGTCAGGAGAAGCCGATTAGTCCACTTATCTCGGTTGATTCTCACATGTTTCAAAAGCTCCTTAGGATACATGTAATAGTTGACCTTAGTACTACTGTATTCTCTGAAACATTTATAATATACCTCCTTTAAGATATTTCTGCCTATCTACTCCCAAACCTCTACTGCATCAATAATGCACATCTGATAGCTGAGATTTTTCTCTTTTTTATTTACATAGAGAACTATGAATAAAGGCAAGAGTCACAGTTTATCCTTGAGCAATAAAATATATATATACAGAGATATTCAGTTTCAGAAATGTTTCACTAGTCTCAAAATTTGACCATTTTTTATTGACTCCAAAAGAGCACTTGAAAAAATATATAAAACATCTCTACAGTGAATAATTTTAGGAACAGGGTCAGAGTTCTTGTCCCTTTGTACTAATGAGGGTACAGAAAGTCAGGTTCCTTCCACACCACAAATGGAGCAACAAATTGTGGACCCTGTGCTTTATACAGAAATTTTAGTAGTTTAAAAGTAAGGGATCAGAAAGAAGACATGGAACCAGGGAAGACTGAGAATAGTTATAGAAGCTAAAGAGTGGGTTACCTTTGAAGTCAAGTGGGAGAGTGTATCCAATAACAAGGAATGTTCAACAATGTGAGAATTGTAGAGAGCTTTCAGAAGACAAAATATCCACTTAATTTGGCTACTAAGAAGTCATCAGAGACCTTAGAGTAGTTGTGGTGGATAGGTTGCATATTGCAATAAAAAGTGTTGGACCTTGGAGTCATCAGAAACCTGAGTTGGAAGCTCACCTTAGTCACATACTAGTTATGGGGTCATAAGTAAAATGCCTAACCTCACTAAGCTTCAGTTTTCTCATCTATGAGGACCAAATGAGATAATGTATTTGAACTTTAACTGTGAACTATTTCTAGAATAGTAACTCTTTGACTGTTCTTCAATTAATTTGTGAATTGTTGAAGTACGGAGGTTTACCAGAACCATCAGCCTTCCATCTATTAATTGTACTCAGAGGAGAATTCTGCATTTCAATCTTATCTTCATGGACTTGGTGCAACTTTCTCAAAATTGTCAGCCTATAATATTTGTTTTTAATAGTTCTAGTACTAAAGAGTTTAATCCTCTCTTATCATTAGCTTTAACTTAAATTTAATTAGATTTCTGTCAGATCAGAAGGGTCTCCTGGCACTGAGCTTTGAGATATACTTTTTTTGTTGGATTCAGGGTGATGGCACTCAGCTAGAGCCCACCAAGATTTATGATAACAGCTTCTATGACTTTTTATTTTTTTTAAATGTGTATCTTTGTTTTAATAGCAGTTTACTAAATTGTGGAACAATTGCAAAATGCATAGATGAAAGAAGATACTTAGAAGACCTTGATTCCAGTAATTATTGTGTGACTTTGAGCAAGTGAATAAATGAATGAATAAAAAATGATTAAATACCATGTTTCAAATGCTGAACTAAGCGTTGAGGATATATATTAAAAATTAAAGCATCCTTGACTTCAAGAAACTTACATTCTTTTGAAAACATTTCTTAAATTATGTGTAAAAGCAATTTTTAACATTCATTTTTTAAAATTTTGAGTTCCAAATTCTCTCCTTCTCTCCCTCCTCATTGAGAAGACAAGTGATTTGATCTAGGTTATACATGTGCAGTTATGCAAAATATATTCCCATATTAGTCATGTTGTGAAAGAAAACACACCAAAAAAGCAAACCCAAGAAAAATAAAGTTAAGAAATGGGACTGCTTAAATCTGCATTTAGATTGTATCAGTTCTTTCTCTGGCAGTGGATAGAAATTTTCACCAGAAGTTTTTTCAAGATAGTCTTAGATCATTGTATCACTGAGATTCAGAGTTGATTATCATACAGTATTGTTGTTACTGTGTACAGTGTTCTCCTGGTTCTGCTTGCTTTACTTTGCATCATTTCATGTAAATCTTCCCAGGTTTTTTTGAAAGCATCCAGTTCATCATTTCTCATAGTACGGTACTATTCCATCACAATCATGTGCCACAACTTGTTCAGCCATTTGGGCATCCCCACAATTTCCAATTCTTGGCCATCACCAAAAGAGATGCTATAAATATTTTAGTAAAATAAATCATTTCCCTTTTTTTAAAAAAATCTACTTGGGATACAAATCTAATAGTAGCATTGCACAGTTTTATAGTCCTTTGGCACAGTTCCAAATTGCTCTCCCAATTTTCTCACATCCCCTCCAACATTGCCAATCTTATAGATGTGAGGTTGTTGTAATTTTCTTTTCTCTAATCAATAGTGCTTTAGATAATTTTTTAATAATGACTATAGGAAGCTTTGGTTTCTTCATCCGAAAACTGCCTTTTTGTATCCTTTGATTAATTATCAATTGCAAAATGATGTATTCTAATAAATTTTACTCAGTTCTCTATATATTTGAGAAATGCGACCTTTATCAAAAGAAACTTGCTGTAACTTTTTCTCAATTTTTCCTTTCCTTCTCATCTTGACTTCTTTAGTTGTGTTTGTGCAAAAGCTTTTTTATTTCATGTAATCAAAATTATACATTTTATATCCTATAATGTTCTATATCTCTTCTTTGGTCATAAATTCTTCCCTTATCCATAAATTTGACGGATAAACTATTCCATGCTCCTCTCATTTGCTTATGATTTGTATCTAAATCATATATCCATTTTGGTCTTATCTTGGTATATGATATGAGGGTTTTGTGTGTGTGTGTGTGTGTGTGTGTGTGTGTGTGTGTGTGTGTGTGAAATAGTGAGTCCTTGTCCCCAAAGCTTGGATCTTTGTATTTATGAAACATTAGTTTACTATTGCTATTTAGTACTGTGGAATATGTACCTAATCTATTCCCCTGATCTGTCACTTTATTTCTTTGCCAGTACCAGATTGTTTTGATGATTAGCATTTTATAATACAGTTTGAGATCTGGTACTGCTAAACTATGTTCCTTCACCTTTTTTTTTCATTGATTCCCTTGATATTCTTTATCCTCTATTCTTTCAGATGAATTTTGTTACTGTTTTTCCTAGCTATATAAAATAATTTTTGGTAGTTTGATTGGTATGACACCGAATAAGATTAATTTAGGTAGAATTGTCATTTCTGTTATATTAGCTCAACTTGACCATGAGTAATCAAAATGTTTTCTGTTATTTAGATATGACTTTATTTCTGTGTTTTGTATCGTGTTCATATAGTTCCTGAGTTTGTCTTGGTTCCCAAATATTTTGTAATGTCTATAGTAACTTTAAATGGAATTTCTATTTTTTGCTGTTGGACTTTATTGAAAATACATAGAAATACTTATAACTTTATATCCTGTAACTTTGCTAAAGTTAATTATTTCAACTAGTTTTTTTAGTTGATTCTCTAGGATTCCCTAAATATACCATTATATCATCTGCAAAGAGTAATTAATAGTTTTATTTCCTTGTTGTCTAGTCTAATTCTTTTGATTTCTTTTTCTTATTGTTATAACTAGCACATCTAATACAATATTGAGCAATAGTGGTGATAATGGGTCTCCTTGCTTCACCTCTGTCTTATTGGCTTTCTTCCTATCATCTTTACAGATAATGCTTACTGACAGTTTTAGATAGATACTACTTATTTTAAAGAAAGTTCCATTTATTCCTATGCTTTCTAGTAGTTTTAATAGGAATGAGTATTGTGTTTTGTCAGAAGCTCTTTCTGCATCTATTGAGATAATCATATGATTTCTGTTGGTTTTGTTATTGATATGATTAATTATGCAATTATAGTTTTCCTAATATTGAACCAGCCCTACATTCCTGATATAAATCCTGTCTGGTCATAGTACATGATCTTTGTTATTTATTGCTGCAGTCTCCTTTCTAGTATTTTATCTAAAATTTTTGCATCAATGTTCATTAGAGAATTGGTCTATGGCTTTATTTTTCTGTTTTCACTCTTTCACTTGTTCAATTTCTTTTTCTAAGATAGGGTTAAGTATAGTGTTTCCTCTTCTGTTAATAAGAAACTTACAGTCTAACAGTTAATTTTACTCAAGGAAAAGGATTCTTTGCTATGGAAATGTACAGGAAGATTGAGTAGGGTAATAGAGAAGATTGACACACACTATTCAGGAACAATGACAGTGCTTCTTTGATCATAGTTATTGATTCCAGCAGTGGATAGAATGCTGAGCTTGCAGTCAGGAAGATTCATCTTCCTGAGTTCAAATCTGGCCTCAGATACTCACTAGCTGTGTGACCCTGAACAAGTCATTTAATCCTGTTTGTTTCAGTTTCCTCATCTGTAAAATGAGCTGGAGAAGGAAATGGCAAACCACTGCATTATTTTTGACAAGAAAACCCCAAATGGGGTCACAAAGAGTTGGACACAATTGAAAAATGACTTGACAGCTACTGAAATTGATTCCAAAACTGAAAGAATGAGGAAGGTGGCAAGGGAGAAGAAGGAATATAGTGAATCATGAATTTGACTTTTCCTGAAATAAGATTCTGGGGAAAATAATCACAGTCAGGAGATTAGGCCCCTAAGACAGAAGTTACTCTAGGTGTAGGACATGGTCTTTAGTGTAAGTTTTTAAGTGATAGGTGGGGAGACAGCTAGAGAATCACAACCTCTCAGGGTCTTAATTTTCTTCATCTTTAAAATATCTGAAGAACTTTGGAATTGATTGCATGACGTGGGAGACACTACACAGGACTGCCCAGCATGGCATGTCCTCATCAAAGAAGGTGCTGTGTTCTATAAACAAAGTAGAATTGAGGTAGCAAGATACACAAATTTAGAGAATCCACCCCAAATGTTCACATGAATTATTTGTGTCTGATCTGTAGTATAGCATTCTCAACTCATGCTGATCTGATCATCGAAGTCAGACACAATGTAGCTTGCTTCTAATATAGTGATGTCATTTTGGTCCTCTTCGAGAGCAAAGGGCAACAACCAACCAACCAGTAGATGAGGAGACAGATAGAAAAGATTCACAACATCTCAGAGTTGTAATTTTTCTCATCTTTAAAATGAGAGGGTTAGACTAAGTGGTCTCTCAGGTAACCACTGGCTCTAGTTCTTTGATCCTAAGATCTAAAAATGAAAAGTTGGACTAGATTATCTCTAAGTCACTCATTTCCTGATCCTCGACTCCTAACTCTATGAACACCTTGCCTCTCACTCCACCCATTGGTGAGTTCCTCTGGAAGCCTCCATTTTGAGGAACTGCCCAGGAAAACCATCCTTCCTTCAGTCTTTTCCCTAACTATTTCCGGGCACTCTGTACTTTACCATACCTTCTGTTAGAGTTCATAAGGATCATCCCCTCTGCAGTCCTAGACACCAGGCCTGTATTAATGCAGCTTGAGACTGCTTCACATATTTTGTTTACCATTTCACATTATTGACTCCCCTCAAGCTTGCAGTTCACTAGGATCTTCTGTGTCCCCATTTTGTTCTTGTGTGAATGTTTTTTTTTTTAATTCACATGTAAGATTTTACTACATTTTTATCTCTCTTAAATTGCAGTGTATTCTTTATCTTGACATTGGACCAAATCCCAAAATTGCCTCTAGACAGTAAAGATAATGATCAAGATAAAAAAGCAGAATTTACATAATACTTACAGGTTTGCAAAATGCTTTAAATACATTGTCTCATAGTCCTATGAAGTAAGTATGACTTATTAATTACCACCATCCCCATTTTACATTTTGTTTTTTATTCATTAACTCCTTTATTTAAGGAATATTTATTGAACACTGTGCTAGGTGCTGAAGGAGGTGCAAAGATATATTGAAAGCAGCCCTTTCATCTTGATAATTTATAATGATGTAGGGAAAAAATAAACCATGGGCATGAATAACTACAATAAAACAATATGAGTTACAGAATTGACACAAAGTGACTATAGGCTCATTTCCAGCTGGAGTGATTAGAGGGCAAATTGGAGGATATGAGTTTTGAGTTAGACCATTAAAGATATGTAAAGGAGGGGGTGGGGAAAGGGAACAGTGTGAACAAAGACGCTAAGGCAACTTAAGCTTATAGTGTTTGAGGAACTGCAAAAGTTTGGCAGGAACACAGGGCAATGAGTAGCCAGAGATAAGGCTGGAAATTTGCTAGGACCAGATAGTGGAAAGTCTGGACTTTGTTTGGTAGACAGTTGGGAGCAGTTAAAGGTTTTGAACAGGGGGTGATGCTATCAAAACAGTGCTTTAAGAAGATTAGTCTAGGAACATAGTACAGGGTATATTGCTGGCTCCCAGGCTTATTACCTTTCTACTGAGAATGAATTCTTTCTATGATTGCTTCCTGCTGGTCAAAAAAGAGACATCTGTTTACTTTGGAACTGAACTGCTATTTCTAACCATAAGCTTCCCCCCTCCCCACCCCCATATCAGCTGATTTTCTAGTTTTTCTCTCCCATTGCTTTCAAGTAAATTCGTATATTCATTCTTTATTTGATTTTTTTTTTTTTGGTGCAATACAGGAGGCATGTAGCCAGTCATCAGAAGCTGTAATAGTTAAATTGTTCTTCTATCTAATCTTAGGAGGATTTTCTGTCTTTTACTTTCCAAAGCCTCTAATAACCCCTCCCATCTCTTCTCAAGCAAAGAATGAATTGTTAATTAAGAGCCTTCTTAGTTGATTTCACTTAACAACCTTAACAACTAGCTGCTAGTGTACATGAAATCAGTCAGAAAGAATTTCTAAAGGTAGGAAAACACTTAGTCTAAAACATAAATTTATGCCAAATAGACTTTTATTAACTCATTGCTATATAATTACAATATGAATCAATCGATTAGCACACATTTATTAAGCACCTACTATATGCCAGGCACTGTCCTAGGCACTGAAAATATAAAAGGAGACAAAAGACAGTCCCTGCCCTCAAGGAACTCATAGTCTAATGGGGGAAACAACATGCAAATAAATATATAAAAAACAAGGTCTAGAATAAGATAAATAAGAAATAATTAACAGAGAGAAGGCACTAGAATTAAGGGGTATTTGGGAAGGCTTCCTCTAGAAGGTGGACTTTTAGTTGGAACTTAAAAGAAACCAGGGAGGTCAATAGGCAGAATAGAGGTGGGGGGTTGGGGAAACATTCCAGGCACAGGGGACAGCCAGAGAGAGTCCCTGGAACTGAGATATGGGGTGTCTTGTTTGTCAAACAAGTATATTGGGGAGTAAAATGGGAAAAGACTGGAAAGGCAGGAGGGAGCTAGGTTATGAAGGGCCAAACAGAGGCGATCCTAGAGGTGATAGGCTCCACTGAAATTTATTAACCAGGGGGGTTAACATCTTGTTTCACAAGTCATAATTGGTCATATACAGCAGTCTACTTAGGCTGTACACTGTGGACCTAATATTAAATAAGTCTATTTTTTAAAGTAAACCTGTGATTTCACTGGAGTGAGGAGTTTCTGGTGAGAGACTTCTATCAAGGTAGAGTAGTATCTACTTTGTACTTTAAGGTCTTAGAGAAGTGCCTGGAGCAGATGACTAACTTAGGAACAAGAGACCAGGGATGTTTCAGAAGCACTGGAAGCCAAGGTTTCTTGACCCCAAGGTCAGTTCTCTGTATACTATACTAGAGTTGCTCTCATTTTTTAGAATCACAGAAACTCATTTTTTTCCTCCACATACAGAAAACCTTTAATTCCTTTGGATATTTTTTATCTTTATTTACCCATCATTAGGACCGATATTTAATTACATTTGTAGTTAAAGTAACCTAGATGGAAATTCTGCTTTAGAAACAGAGAATTCAATAATGTTGTTTCTATAACTGCCAGTGAAAATCATAGGTATATTAGATTCTATTATGCTTAAACATTTTCTGGATGATTACAAGTCATCAGCCTCTTAAAGGCTTTCTAAAGCATTAGAAATGACTCCTATAATATTCCCTACTCCTTTATTTTTTGCTTTGACCAATTTGTTTTGACAATGAAAGTACACATCTGACATAAATATTAATTGTTCATATATTTTGGTACATATCAATACAAGTTAAAATTTTATTTTATCTTCAGCAGAATTTCTCATATATCTGTGAGCAAAACCAGAAAGTAAAATTCAGATAAAATTGGTTCAATTTCAAGAGCCAATGCTGTAATTATCTAATAATGATTTAAATGTACTGTTGAGATCATAGAAAGAAGTCAGATGTGTAGAATTGAAATTGACAATAGATGTTTTTTATTGATGTTTTCTAGAAGAATTTACCTCATAACAAATGAACCATAAGCCTTCAATGTTCTGTGGTGAACTTCCCATATTTTAACTTCAAAGTCTCTTTGAAGCTTATCAATCTCTGGGTTGGTCAGGTATCGATTGTTATTTTTATTTTGTAAGAAGAAAGTGAGGGGTCAGCCAAAGACTTTTCAAAGGGTGTTTAGTGAGATATAATGTAAGCCTGAATATGAGCCCTTAAAGTTTGCTTTATGTTCCTTTCTTGATGCCACTGAATTGCATACCTTGAATTAGGCCCAATTCCTTGATTTTAAAAATAACTTCAATACTTGAGCAAGAATAAAGATCAGAATAATTTAATGCCTCATACGGAATATTCATTAAGCCATACATGCCGTTGAGATGTAAAGATGATGCAGTGATGCCCTCAAATGAGTTTTGTTCTCTACTCTGTGTTCCTCAAAGCATGCTGTATTTGAAATCAAGATAATCATTGATATTTGTGCTTACTTGAACAAGGCCATTTACAGACAGAGGAAGAGAGAGAGGAGAAGAAAAAACAGAGAGGAGAAAGAGTGGGAGTAGAGCATGAGGGAGAAGGCAGAGAGAAGGGATGGATGGGAAGGGAGGGAATGAGGGAGAGAGGGAGAGAAAGGGAGGAAAAAAGGGAAAGAGAGGGAAGGGGAGAGTAGGAAAAAGGAAGAGGGAGAGAGGGGGGGAAGGAGGAGAAGGACAGGGAGGGAGGGGGAAGAAGATGAGAGGAAAGGGGAAAAAAGAGGAGGGGTGATCCAACCTCCAAGGTCAGGGGCAGCAGGTCTTACCTTATTCTGGCCTTCAGTGTACACCTGGTCATAGTCCAGCTACGTTCCCCAAGAATGGAGTTCTAAGCCAGGAGAGTCAAAGAGTAGCAAGACTTTATTCAGCAGCTTCTTATGCAATTGCATCCTAACTTCTACATGATCAGCTAAGAGTTCCGAATATATAGTGTATAATTGTATAGCCATCATAAACTACTATCTTTGGGAGTACAACATTGTCCTTGTTCCCATACTCTTATGTCACAGCCGAGTACTCTGTATCAGGTTCCAAGTATTGGGCAGGATGTTCCAAACCTCCCTAAACCCCCCCAAACCTCTCTGGAATCTCAAGGCTTCTCTTCCCTTGAAGACTCTATCAGTTGGCAACAAGTCAGAAGGTCATGGAGCTCCCTTCCTGAAGCAGAGCTGTCTCACGGAATGTCTGATTTACCTCCACAGTGTTACTGTAGAGTCAGCATGTTCTGGGTCTCATGCCTCCAAGGGAACTGCCAGTATACCCCCAACAGAGGGGAGAGGAGTAGGAGAAGAGAGAGGGAGAAGGGGAAAGGGAGAGAGAGGAGAGAGGAGAGGGAAGGAGGAAAAATAGGAGTGGGTGAGTAGAAGATAGAGGGGGAAGGAGGTAGAGGGACTGAAGGAGAGGAGGAGGAAGAGGGAAAGGGGGAGAGAAAAAGAGAAATTATTAGGTGCTTACAGTATGCCTGGCATTATGCCATGTACTGGGAATACAAATGCAAGCCAAAATGAAAGACAGACCTTATCATGGAGGATCTTGTCTTTTAATGATTAAAGATAACAACTAAGATATAAAAGGCAGTGAAAAGGTGTGGGGTTGGAGGGGACAACAAGGAGGTAAAGTAAAAGATAAGATATAAAAGGTCTGGAGAGTAAGGGGTTCAGGAGGATCTTCTAATCAGAGGAGACAACCACAGGTTAGAGCCATATCTCTGAGAAGAAAGCAGTGGGAACAGAGGTAGAAAAAGTCTTTGGAAAGCAGGAGCAGAGCTGGGAGAGAAGGGACTGTATTAGAGCATTTAAATATTCCTGAGCATTCTATAAATTGATATGATAACAGAAGGAAAAAAATGCTTGTATGAGAGGAGAAATGCAGTTTTAGAATACTGAGGACCAGGCAGGTTTATCACAGAAAACAAGGAACTTGATTTTGGTTATTTTTTTATCACCTTTAGAAACAGAAAATGAATGAAACTTTGGAACTTATACATGGAATTAATTATTCATTCTTTCTCAGTTTTAGATCCTCAAAACATAGTCTTTTTCTGGTCATACCTTTAATTTCAGAGGATCTTTGTGCTTGAATAGAAAAAAATATCTTAACATGATTGGTTTTCTTTGTAATCCTTTATATTGTTTTATGCATTTAAAAACTTTATTCTGAGATGTAAATCATATACTTCTGTGACATAAAATAACTTAAGAAACCCTGACCTAAATCTGAAGATTATCAAGAACTAAGAGCCCTGAACTGTAGAGTAAGAGACAAAATTTGTATTCATTGCCACACTTGTCTACTGTCTTGTCTTGCCAGGAAACTGTTCTATTCTCCAAGGATTTTTTTTTTACCAAATGGAAAATGATAAAAGTTGTCATCTATCTCACTGTGATGTTAAAACAGTTATTGAGATTTATTGTTGTTATTGTTTAACAGGTAGATTTACTTGGGCATCTTGGGAAAGATGTGTTATGTAAATATGAATTGTTGATAGTTACAGTGAAACTCAGTTACACAATTTCTGCAAAATATTTCTCTGCTTAGTCTCTAAAAAATCAAGGTGAATAAATTTCACTATGATAACAGGAAGCATACAGCTTGCTTGGTTGTAAACAATGTTTTAGAGGGGAAAAATGAAAGAGGTCAAAGACTTGAAGATGATACCCACTTAAATACCAAAAATATGTCAAGTGAATATCTAGCGAAGCAAGGAGTGATTAAAAAGATCCAGATTTGCTTCATCAAGAATAGGTCATGCTAGCAGACTCCTTATTTCCTTTTTGGATAGGATCGTATCCAGGAAGGTCCAAGGAAACACTCTAGATAGTTTGCCTAAGTTTTAATAAAGCATTTGTTAAAAGTTCTCCATGCTGTTCTGGGGGAAAAAATATATGGACTATATTAATAAAACAGATAGAAATCTTTACAGATTAACAAAATGGGAGGAGAGTCCCAAATTATAAGCTTTGGCAACAACAAGGGCAACAATAACTAATATTTATATAACACTTTAAGATTTGCAAAACTTGTTATAGATATTATCGTTTTTATATTAACTACAACCCTAGGAGATAGAATGACCTGGGTAGGAAGTCATCTCTTTTACAGATAAGGCAACTGAGGCAAATAGAAGTTAGGTAATGTTCCCAGGGTCACACACCTAGTAAATGTAGGAGGCTAGATTTTAATTTATATTTTCCTGACTCCAGACTCAGCACTCTGTCTGCTGTACCACCTAACCAGCCCCCAAACTGGAAATCCCAAGAGGAACTCACAAATGGGAGAAGAGAGTCTGAGCAAAGGGATGTTCCAGGGTGAGAAGGTACCAAGTACTCAGAGAAAGACCCTCCTGTCATCCCCACCCAGAGGGAGAATCTACTGAAAATATGGAGATAACAATGTCTCATTGTACTTAGTTTTGTTGTTGCTTCTCTAGGATGGATGTTCAGTGGCATTTGTTGCCTATACTTTGTGCATTTATTTAGAGAAGTACTTGAAGCCATGGGATTTTTTTGCTACTTTGTTTTGTGAACTTTGTCTCCTGTGATTTGTGTGTGTGTGTTGATTGTCATTCCCAGACCCCCACATTATAGAAGAACTTCTCTTTTTGGTACCTAGCTTTGTGGTATACACAAGCTGTTTTCACTTTCTGCCTTCTTTCCAATTAAAGCCATTTTCACTAGATTTTCAAGGTTCCAGGGAAATAAGTTATTGACAGCCCTTTTTACATGCACTCCAATCCTGGCCAGGAACCTGTTATTCCTACATTCTGAATTGTGACCCAGAAATTCTTGAGTTGTTTAATTTGTCAATAGTCATGAAACATTATAAAGTGCTATGTGCCAGGCACTGTGCTAAGCATTGAGAATACAATTATAAGCAAAAACAAAGCCATATATTTCAATTAAATTTAGCTAGAAGAAACTTCATACATCATGTAGTCCAATTTATACTTAAATAGAAATCACCAGTTAGCCAAGTGCTGAGACAATGCATTTTACTTTTGGCTAACTCCAGTTGTTAAGGAGAATTTTCCATACCTTAATCTGAAATTTGTTTCTCTGTAACCCATTATTTCTATTTCAGTGCTCTAGGGTATGCAGCCCTTGAAATATCCATCAGGTGTCATGATCCTATGTATGTCACCCCCCTTCCTTCTGTATGTCATCTCAGTTCCATATTAAAATTCCCTAATTCCTTCAACAAAATTTTGAATGGCATGCTTTTCAGTTCCCTCATCATCTTATTCTCCCTTCCCAAGCCTAAATTTATTTCAGCAAACCTAAGGGTGTCTCTTAGCAACTTCTACCCAGTTTTCCTGCTTCTACTAGGTTATTTTTGTTGTTGTTGTTTTCAGTACCTTAGGACATGCAATTGGTCTATGCTTTTTTATTTTATCTCATAAAGGGTTGATTGCACTAACAGATATCTGTGTGTTCTTTAATTCCACATACTTTTCTTAGGCTTTATTTCCCTATTAGACACTTTTATTCTTCACTTTTTAGTCCAAAGATCATTCTACTTGGAGAGTAAATGAAAACAATGTAAGAGCTGAATAATTCTTCTTCTGTCTATTGCTTATATCTCCACCCATTGTGACACTATAATTTACTTGATCCTCTTCTCTTCCCCATTATAGTTTAAAAAAAAAAGGATCCTTATTTTTCTTGACCATTTTAAAGTTGGTTGCCTAAAGGTGTAGGAAGTCAACCCAAGAATAGTCTTCCCCCATATTTGGTGCCATGTAATTCATCATGACCTACCCTGCTGACCCAACACAATTATGAAGACAAGGGAAGCAATTTCTATCTGAAATCAGCACTGTATTTTTGCTGAGGATCCTTTCCATGCTTTGGCTAAGTAATCTTTCTTTTGTTAACTGTTAGGTGATTTATGAATGTCTCATTTTATTTAAAGTTTAAAAGCTTAAATATCAGTCTGTCACTACAGAGTCCTGAACTACAACAAGCCCCCATTTTATTTATGAGGAAATTGAGACCTAAGTAGATGATGCCAAAGGTTATATAGTGACTTCAAACCCTGAGACAAGAACCCTCTAGGTAGCTTGGAGATCATGTGGAATTACAAGTCTAAGATTGAATTCCACAATAGAACTTCTGAGAGCAGGTACATTCATAGAATAGATCATTAAGCAGCCAAAGGAAGTACTAAACACATATGTTATGTACATATTCATTTATGTGTACATATATGTATAAATGTGCATATATGTGTGTATACACACGTATGATATTTTAAATTTTGTAAAGTCTTGTATCTTTTGATATATATAGAGCCCTGGAAGGCAGGAAGTAAAAATGTGTAATCCACATTTTATAGAGGAAGTAATAGGTCCTAAAATTCAGTGATTTAGCCAGGGTCACACAGCTGTTAAATATCAGAAATAGGATTGAAGCCTAGTTCCCTCCTGATGCACAGTTGAGCATTCTTTCCACTAAACCACATCCTGAATAAAAATTATTTGGTTTAATATACATGGTGGTATCAGAAAAGCAGAAAACAATAAGTATTTTTTCTAATTTATTGAATAAAAGACTAGAATTCAGGAATCACATTCTGGACTCGTAATTTTTTTTTCAAGAGTATAAATTTAGCAGTTCAATTCAGTAGGTGTTTATAAAGTACATATATCAGGCACTACGGGAGATGCTGGGAATATAGACAAAAATTAAATCATACATACCTTCAAGGTATTCATTTTCTCCTAAGAGGAAGATATACACAGAAAAGTATGTGCAAATTATATGCAAAAAGAGAAATTATTTTCTATGGGTACTCCAACAGCCCTTGGGGATCAGGAAAAGCCTCCTGTAGGAAGTGGTACCTGTAGTCTATTTTGAAGGAAGCTAGATATTCTATAACAAAGTAATGAGGAAGGAGAACATTCCAAGGATGGGCATTACCATGTGCAAAGGCAGATAGATGGGAGACAGTCACATATGGGAATGGGAAATAAGAAAATTTATGCAGAATATAGTGTGAGTCAATGAGATATAATGTACAATATGTTTTGAAAGAGATGTTAGAGCTATGTTGAGAAGGGCTTTAAATGACAAAACAGGGAGATTTTAATTTTATTCTAGAGACAATAGGGAGCCACTGAAACTTCTTGAATGATAGACTTTACTTTGGGATTTTTTATGCCATCATAGTAGAGTATGGTACTGGAAGTTAGTCCCCAGTTTTTGAACCCTGTGCTTATAAATGTCTGTTATTTTGGAATGAACAGGAGTCAAAGGAATTTCCATTCTAACTTCTGGAAGAAACATGTGTCCCTAGTATTCAACATTTTAGTTTCTATGAAAAGAATTTAAGAAATGTTGGTTAGCTATAGTTGATATACTGCAATTAACAGTACACTTCAGGTCCAATATGGGTTAAATAGACTTTTGTGGAGTGATTTGGGAACCAAACTACCAGGTATAACATTTCTCAATGGCATTCTGATTTCCAAACAACCAACTTACAAATGGACTTTTGGAACATAGCCCATTCATAAATTGGATGTTTTTTCCATTTGCAAAAACTCTGTAAATAAGGTCTTCTCTTATAGGCAGTATATATTATTTCCAAAAATAAAAGAGCTTGTTCCTTTGTGAGATGAGCAACTGTGATTATGAGAACACTTATAAAATTAATAATAGAGCAGTCATCTTAAGGTTTAATGAGCATTTACGGAAAAAGATTTTGTGAGTACGTTATGGTGGATTAAGGAGTTTCTGAGCAAAGAGTTTTGTCAGATCCATACAATGTGATGAGATGTGTATGTGACTGAATGAGATGATGTTTTCATGTATAACAGGCAAGGAGCAATTATCAAGCGATTTTCAGCTTCTCTTTGGGCTTCTACTCAAGCTTTTGCTTCAGTTACTACTGCTTCTGTAGTCTAGCCAGCCTTCAAACTGTGGCTATGGCTAATAAGAAAGGAGTGTGAATAATAAAATCCAAACTTAGCATCCAACTGTGGTAGTTTGTCTAAGTCTATGGCTGTGGCAGGCAGTCTCAGCCACATTGCACCTTAGTTCTAGTTCAAGGACTATAAAAGTTGTTTTGGAGATCTGTATTGCTCTTTAGGGGTAGCTGGGGTCTTTAAGGAGGGCTAGCACCTCTGATGTAAGAGCCTGTGGACCCCTTTTCAGGACCGCTCATCTACCTCTGGTGTCTAGGTGGTACTCAACTCTCACCTCTGGTTACAAGAAGCTGTAGCATGCTTAACAGCCACACCTTGATAAAACATCTCAGCAGATGACACTAAAGCAGATTGAAGGTAGTAACTTAAGGGCCTCAAAACTGTCAGTGAGGTGGGGGAATGCTTACCAAAAACATGTGAAGATTTCTAATGGCTAAATGGGCAGATGAGAACAAATTCTTCCAACAGCCATGAGAGTGACTGAAGCAAGTGGTGTGGGACATGGGACCCTTAGAGCTTGGTCAGACGCTGGAGACACTAATGTCATCCACTTCATCATGGGCCATCACCAGTCATCCCAACTTTTGTCTTGCCATTGGGCTTTTATGACACTGGAAGAAACAGTGAGGCTGATAACTTTGTACAACCCTACCTCACTTAATTCTAATTCATGAACAAATCAAGACATCACCTCATGATGTCATTGGCCCTCTTTAAAAATGAAGGACAAATAACAACATTGTTCTTTAGAACTCAAGACCTTGACCCATAAGAAACCTGTTCTTGGGATCTAAGGAGGGTAGTATATACCTCTATTCAGGTTTCTGATACTTCCTTTCTTTCTTTCCCTTTGTGTCTTCACATTACATATTCCTTTTGAAAGAATTTAGATGTGTCTAAACTAAGCACCAGACAGTTTTGCACTGAAGGGAGGTGTGGAACAAATAATACAGATGTAATGTCAACCTGAGGCAAATACGTGCCTCAGTGGACATAGAACTGGACCTGGAATAAGAAAGACCTGAGTTCAAATACAGCCTCAGACATTTACTAAAAGTGTAACTCAGGACAAGTCACTTAACATGTATTTACATTAATCTACTATAAAAGGAAATGGTCAACTATTCTAATATTTTAGCCAAAAAAAAAAAAAAAACCATGGACAGTATTGGTATACTATGGTCAATGGAGTCATGAAGGGTCAGACATAGCTGAATGACTGAACAACAATGCCAACTACTGGGGAGTCTGAGTCTAGTGGCTCTTGTAAGCATAGGAGTTCCAAGGTTTAGTGGGATAAGCCCATTGAATGTCTACACAAAGCTCAGCATTCATATGGTGAGGACTCAGGAGTGGAAGCCATCAAGTTGCTTAAGGAGCTTTGGAAACAGAGAACATCCTAGCTCCAGTGCCAATGAGTAGTAGGATCAGGCCCCTGAGTAGCCCAGGAGATTGCAGTATGGGGAAGATGAGATTAAGTATTTTTAAAAGTACTACTACAACTAATAGTACAGAAGATTTTGTTGTTAAAGGGTTATAGAAGATAGTGTTTCTTTACTGTTGACATTTCCCAGCCTTAGTGGCAGAGTTGGGACATCATGGCATATAGTCAGAGGTATGCTGGAAATGTTTAATAGCTGGTTCTCCAAAAACACAAAATGGGAGAAAGAGCACTTGAAATCAGAACATTTGATTCAAATATCATTAGTTGTATTTCCTTGAATAAGTTACAACTTTATATAATGTTAATAATGTTATAAGTATAACAATATTTGCCCAGGATTGCTATGAGGAAAGGACTATAAAATGTGTTACTATTAAAACTGGACTTTGGGGGCGGCTAGGTGGCACAGTGAGTAAGAGCACCGGCCTCAGAGTTGGGATGACCCGAGATCGAATCCGGCCTCAGAAAATGAGCACCCACACACAAATAATGACTAGCCGTGTAACCTTGAGCAAGTTACTTAACCCCAATTGCTTAAAAAAAAAAAACAAAACTGGACTTTGTAATGAGTTAAGGTATAGTCTACTAAGTAATTAAGAAATGTGATCTACCTCAGTATAATGCAAACCTTTTGTAATGTTGATGTAGGCATTACTATTATCTCTGTTACAGATTTATTTTTGTTTATTTTGGTCCCAAACCATGATTTCATTGGTAGAAAACTCTCCATAAATAAACTCTACCAAATGTGGCTTATCACTTTCTCTGTAATTTATAAGGTTTATCAGTAATAGTCTTACAGGACCTGGAGCACTGAAAACAATATTGGGGATTTTGTCCATTGAACTGAGCTGGTTCATTTTTAACGGCTATTTTCCTGTCCCATTGTAATATTTATCCCAGGGGAGACTTGAACTCAGGTCTTCCTGACTTATGACAGCCATCTCCCTATCCACTATGCCATGATGCCTCCTATGTTATAGAATATTTGTGTTAAATCAAATTTATAGGTAAAGAAACTAAGGATCAGATTGTTTATTGGTCAGCCCAGGGTCACACACATAGTAATTCTCTGAGGCAGGATTTGAACTGACTTCTTCTGACTACAAATCCTCCTGCTATGATGGTATTAGAATTAGGCCAGTGTAGCTGGGTATAATATGAAAGAACCAAATTATAGACATGTGACTGGAATCTGGTAGACCAAAGTTAGATTCCAGTCTGGAAATATTTCTCCAAGGATTTGAAATTTTATTAGTAAGAGAACTTTCTCTCTCTCTCTCTCTCTCTCTCTCTCTCTCTCTCTCTCTCTCTCTCTCTTTCTCTCCCACAGTCATTGAGTTGCTATGGATAAATATCCATTACCCTGTGGCAAGTCTAGTGATGAGCTTTTCCGAGGTTAGCTAAATTGATCATTGGGCAATGGGTAAATAATCTTCATTGCTACAACCCATATTTATTTATTTATTTAAAATTTTTTTTTTAAAGCAATTGGGATTAAGTAACTTGCTCAAGGTTACACAGCCAGTCATTATTTATGTGTAGGTGGTCATTTTCTGAGGCCAGAACCAATCCCAGGTCCTTCCAAATCCAAGGCCAGCACTCCTACTCACTGCACCAACTAGCCGCCTCTACAACTCATATTTAAATCCTTTCCAGAATGGTAGAACAAGACTGAACTTGTGCTCTGATGCCATAGCTTTTCAGAACCCAGAGTCAATCCCATGTCAGGATTCAGCATTAAAATAAAATGTTACCAGAGGTCTATTTTGGAAATGATGTATAGAAAAAGTAAACCAAAAATCTATAGATATATAGATTTCTTTAGGGAAAAAAAAACAAATTGTATGTGACAGCTCACAGTTACTTATATAATCCTTTTTCTTTTCCTTTGTATATTGAACTGTTTTGTGTTTGTTGATGATTAAATTCACAATGAAAAAGAAACTTTTTATAAAATAAACCAAGATAGCTTGTAGAAATCCTGAGAGAAGATAGATTCTTATTTTATGATAGAAAATTGTTTTCCGCCTGTCATATGTTCATTCCTCATAGGCTCCATGTTATGAAAGATTTATATGTTACTTATTATTACTATGGTCAGAGTCTGTGATACTATAGATAATTTATATTTTAAGGGCAACTTTAATGATGGGGTTATATAAAGAAAATGAAGCATTTGGGTTTGCAAAATATCTAGTCTTATTTCAGCAAGATTTCATATCATATGGGCACCTCATAATAATGTGTACGGCTAAATGAGCTGTATTGTACAGTATGCTAGTTTGGCTTTCACCTAAATAATGTCTGGAAACTTTAATTTAAATGAAGTCTAGCAATATTCATGTGTGTATACAAAACTGTCAAAATAATTCAAGGCCCTAAAGTAAATGCAAAATAAAACACCCCACTGTTGAAGTTACTAGAATAAAAGATGTATATGGATTTTAATAATGTTACCCTATTCTGTTCATAATTCATATCTTAGAAAAACATCTATGGTAAAAAGGACCCAGGTTAATATTGTGGGGATTCACACTTCTCTTGGCTGAAATCCCCACCCAGAAAAATACCCCAGCATATTGGCAATAATTTTATGCCTTCAAGTACACTATTCATAATATATTTCAAGGAAGTTTATTAATAGGGAAAGAGTAGTCAAAGAACATTGTATATTTTCTAAATGAATTATTAAATCTCCATTTCCCATAATGTCCTATGCAGAATATTTCCCTAAATCCTAGAGTTATAGATTACTCTCATATTAGAGACCCCTTTGTGGCTGTTTCCCATACCTATCTCGTTAATGATTTCAGCTTCACTTCTCTGCTGCCCAAATGGCAGTTACTCTTCTTTGCTTCCTCAGATGTCCTTATCTGCACCTTTCTGATTCGCTCTTCCAGAAAGTCCTCTCAAGACATCTTCTCAAGAATGTTCCTGAGAAGTTGTTAAGGGACCTGGAAGAATGACTCTTCTTTTAATTTTGAAGCACTGCCTTGGGCATTTATATGGAAATCTATCATATTTGTGGTACAGACAGCATATTTTGGTTGGATATCCAATTCCTCCTTGTTCTTCCTGCTTCTGACATTAGGAATGGGTATTAAGTGCTTTAATGATCTTTGATTTAATCTTACTAAGTGATCTCCCTATCTTTCCCCTGTTCCTCATGCATTGAAGATCACAGCTCTCTCATTTATCCTTCCTATAGGCCATTGGAATACATTTGAGTAAGGCTTTTGTGTAAGGAGCATCATTTGCCTAACATGATTGATGGTCTAAGACAAGGAGTCATAATCTGAAATCCACTTTGATAAATGACTAACGGGTTCATAGGTAGATTAGAAAAGATTTGTAAACTTAGATGGAAAAAATTGCATCTTTATTTTCATTAATCTTTAACTGAGGTTTAACATATCCTTCAATTATAGATATAGATTACACATCACAGTAATGTTGATAGTACCAGTGACTTTGTCACCAATAGAAATCACAGATTTATACATATCATGTTAAAGTTGCAGATATCTCAAAATATCATTTAAGTTCATCACTATTTATTTTGTATAATATTTTTATTTATTTTGTTAAATATTTCCATATTACACAAAAACATTTTAGCATTCATTTTTAAAAATTGAATTCAAAATTCTCTCCCTCCCTTAGTATCCTGCCTCAGCCATTAAGAAGGCAAGAAATATGATATAAGTTATACATGTGAAGTCATACAAAACATCTTTGTATATTAGCCATGTTGCAAAAGAAAACATACGCATATACATAAACAAGAAAAATAGAGAAAGTTTTAAAAAGTATGCTTTAGTCTATTTTCAAAGAGCATCACTTCTCTCTCTGGACTTGAATAGCATTTTTCATCATGGGTCCTTTGGAATTGTCTTGTATCATTGTTTGAACAGAGAACATAAATTCATCATAGGTCCAGTATTGCATTTTCTGTGTACAGCGTTCCCCTGGTTATGATCACTTACTTCACTTTGCATGAGTTCATGTAAGTCTTCCCAATATTTTCTGAAACCGTCCTGCTCACATTTCTCATAGCTCAATAGATTTCCATCACAATCATATACCACAGCTTGTTCCTCCATTTCCCCAATTGATAGACATCCCCTCAATTTCCAGTTCTTGGCCACCACAAAAAAGAGCTGCTGTAAATATTTTCTTATAAATAGGTTTTTCCCTTTTCTTTGATATGTTTGGGATATAGACCTAGTAGGGGTATTACTGGGTCAAAGTGTATGTACTTTGTTTTATAGTCCTTTGCACATAGTTCCAGATTGTTCTCCAGAATGGTTGAACAAGGTCACAACTCTACCAACAACACATTAGTGTCCTAATTTTTCCACATCCTACACAATATTTGTCATTTTCCTTTTCTATCATGTTCGTATAATGCCAATGTGATATTCATAGTGCCCACAACAGCTATGAATATGATGGTGTAGATATGAATTACCAAATGTAACAGGCTCTCTACATGAAGAACAGAATCAAAACATTTATTCAAATACCAGAAAGCCAAATCCCTAAATCAGAAAGCCAAATTCATTATACTGACCACAAAGTTGGTAGACATAACCAATGCAGCGAACACTAATATTCCCTAGTCTTCCCAAACCTTCCCTCTGTCAGGCCTTCAAAACAAAACAGGTTCCCTTAAGCAAGAATTCCTCTCTCTCACTCACACTAGCTGTTCAGCCTCCACGATGCTTGCTCTCTCTCAGCCTGTATTCAGCTTTTTATTTTGGTCATTAGCTCCTCCCTGTTCTGCCCCTTCCTTTTGCATCAGTAAGTTCTTCCCACCATGGGTTCACAAGTTCTGTTTCTTAACAAAGAATTGATATAATCAAGGACAAGGCTCAACTGAAACAAGGTGCTAAGCACTTGTTTGCTTACCATTACAAGGGGCAGGGAAGATCTTCAAATCCCCATTACCATTACAGTTAGTCAATCAGATAGGTATGAGGTGGTATCTGAGTTATTTAAATTTGCATTTATCTAATCAATAGTGATTTACAGAGTTTTTTCATATGCTTAATGATACTTTTGATTTTTTTCTTCTGAAAATTACCTGTTGTCCTGGTCATTTATCAATTGGAGAATGGCTCTTTTTTTTTTTTTTAATAAATTTGGGTCAGTTACATATTTGAGTACAAGGCCTTATTAGAGAAATTTGCTGTAAATATTTTCTTCAGTTTACTGTTGTCCCTCTAATTTTGACCACTTTGGTTTTTTTGTCCAAAACCTTTGTAATTGCTCATAAGTAATCAAAATGAACCTTTCTACTACTTGTGATGGTCTCTATTTTTCCTTTGGTTATAAACTCTTCCCTTATCCATAGATCTGACAGATATATTTTTCCATACTCCCCCATTTTCTTTATGATTATCACCCTTTATGTCTAAATTATAGGTCTATTTTGATATCGTCTTGGCATAATATATTAATGAAATGTTTGTTGGTCCATGCCTTCTTTCTGCCACACTGCTTTCCAGTTTTCTCAGCAAGTACCAAATTTATCCCACTGATTGACTACTCTATTTCTTAATGATTACAGTTTTGTAATAGAGTTTGAAATCTAGCACTGTTGGTCACCTTTAGTCACATTTTTTTTCATTAATTCCCTTGATTTTCTTGACCATTTGTTCTTCCAGTTGAATTTTGTTATTATTTTTTTAAGCCTGTAAATAATTCTTTGGTAATTTGATGGACATGACATTGAAGAAGTAAATATACTCGAGGAAAAATTTACTTTATTTTATTGGCTCAAGCTACCTGTGAACAATTAATATTTCTCCAGTTGTTTATATGTGTCTTTATTTGTTTAACAAATATTTTGTAATTGTGTTCACATATTGTCTGGACTTGTCCAGTAGACAACCAAACATTTTTTATAGTCTGAAGTTATTTTAAATGTAATTTCTCAATCTCTCCTGTTAGAGTTTGTTGGTGATATGAAGAAATGCTGATGATTTATGTGAGTTTGTTTTATATTCTGCAATTTTGATAAAGTTGTTAATTGTTTCAACTATATTTTTAGTTGCTTTTCTAGAGTTCACTGAGAATACCATCATATCATCTGTAAAGAGAGATAGATTTGTTTTCTCATTGCCTATTCTATTTCCTTTAATTTCTTTTCTTGCCTTATTGCTATAATTATAATTTCTAATAAAAGATTGAAGAATAGTGGTTATACTGGACATTCTTGCTTTGGTCTTGATCTTATTTGGAAAGTTGCAACTTTGTCCTTATTACAGATAATGCTTGCTCTTGGTTTTAGATAGATACTAATTATCATTTTAAGAAAGACTCCATTGATTCTTATGTTTCCAGTGTTTTCACTAGGAATGAGTAGTGTATTTTGTCCAAGACATTTTCTGCATCTGTTCATATAATTAAAGGATTTTTGTTTTTGTTATTGATATGGCAAGTTATGTTGATCATTTTCTGAATATTGAGCTAGTGCTGCCTTCTTGGTATAAATCCTTCCTGGTTATAGTATATAATTTTTTGTTATATACTGCTATAATTCTCTGACTATTATTCATTTTAACATTTTGAATTAATATTCCTTTAGGAAGGTAATCTGTAGTTTTCCTTCTCTGTTTTTGTTCTCCTTGGTTTAGGAATGAAGACCATATTTGTCATAAAAGTAATTTTATAGGACTCCATCTTTCCCTATATTTTCCAGGGAGTGTATATATTTTTTGTATCTGTTGTTCATTTAACCTTTGGTAGAGTTAACTTGTAAATCCATCTGTTCCCGGAGATATTTTCTTAGAGAACTCAGGTTTGGATTGTTCAACTTCTTTTTCCTTTTCTTTTTTCTTTGGAGGGACAGTTGGGGTTAAGTGACTTGCCCAAGGTCACACTGCTAGTTTTTGTGTAAAGTGTCTGAGGCCGGATTTGAACTCAGGTCCTCCTGACTCCAGGGCTGGCACTCCATTCACTGTACCACTAGCCACACCTCAACTTCTTTTTTCTAAGATAGGGTTACTTAAGTATTCTATTTCTTCTTCTGTTAATCCTGGCAGTTTATATTTTTTGTAAATAATCATAAATTTCACTTAGATTCTCAGTTATAGTGGCATATCATTACTCAAAATAACTTAGTTTCCTCTTCATTGGTGGGACATTCACAGTTTTCATTTTCGATACTGGCAATTTGATCTTTTTTCAAATAAATTTAACCTATGGTTAATATTTTTTTTCACAAAATAAGCTCCTACTTTTATTTATTAGTTTAGTGTTTTTGTTTTTTTTCACTTTCAGTTGTATTAGTTATTTTGTTATTTTCAGAATTTCAATTTTGGTGTTTAATTGGGGATTTGTATTCTGTTCTTTTCCTAGATTTTTTTAGTTGCATGCCCAATCCGTTTATTTGCTCTTTCTCCTTTTGTTAATGAATGGATTTAAAAGTATAAAATTTTCCCTGAGTATTGCTTTGCCTTTATCCCACAAATTTTGGTATGCTATCTCATTGTTGTCATTCTCTTTATTGAAATTATTTATTGTTTTTATGATTTGTTCTTTGACCCCCTCATTCTTAGAATTAAATTGTCTAATTCCTAATAAACTTTTAATTTGTGTTTCCATTGCCCTTTTTTGAATGTAATTCTTATTGAATTATCATCTGAAAGGAGGGATTTTAATATTCCTCCTTTTTGTATTTGATTATGAGATTTTTATGTTCTAAGACATGGTCAGTTGAGAAAAAGGTATACTCCTTTCTGTTGTCATTCATTTTTCTTCACAAGTTGATCATATTTAACTTATTTAAAATTTTATTCATCTCCTTTAATTCTTTCTTATTTAATTATTAGATTTATCTAGGTCTCAGAGGGAAAAGTCGAGCACTCCCACTAGTCTACTTTTACTATTATTTTCTCCTGTAATTCATTAAATTTTTCTTTTAAGAATTTGGATGCTATGCCATTTGGAGAATATATTTAATGTTGATATTACTTCATTGTCTGTGATACCTTTCAGTGAGATGTAATTTTCCAGCTTATCTCTTTTAATGAGTTCTGTTTTTGCTTTTGTTTTGTATGAAATTTGTGATTGCCACACCTGCCATTTTTACTTCATCTAAAGCATAATAACTTCTGTTCCAGCCCCTTATGTTAACTCATTCTTTCAAATGTGTTTTTATAAACAACATATTTTTGGATTCTGGTTTGTAATCCATTTTGTTTTCCACTTTAATTTTATAGGTGAGTTCATTGCATTTACATTCACAGTTATGAATGACATGAAAGGCACACTAACTGTGTCTTTCCCTCTATCCTGTTTCCTTCTGCTTTCCCCCTCCCCTTCCTCTCCTTCCATCTCTCCTCCTATCCTCTCTCTCTCCCTCCTCTTCTGAAGTCTATTTTGCTTCTGACCACTGCTTTCCTTTATTAGAGCTCACTTTTATCAGTCCCCTAACTCACTTTTTCTTATTCCCTTCCCCTCCTACTTCCCTGTTGTGTAAGATAGATGTGTGTGTGTGTGTGTGTGTGTGTGTGTGTGTGTGTAAAACCCTCTTTGAACCGATTTAGATTAGAGTAAGGTTCAAGTGTTGACAATCCCCATTAGTACTTCTCACTACATTGTAAAAGCTCTTCCTTTTATACCTCTTTTATGTGAGATGATTTTCTCCGTTCTTACTCAAGGAATCTGTCTTTCTCATCCACAATTTTAGTATCATCCCAACATAATTGGCTCACTCTCAGCCTTCTCTGTCTTAGTAGAATCTTTCTTACTGCCCTAATAATGATAAAATTCTTAGAAATTACATGTATCATCTTCCTATGTAGAAATGTAGATAGTTTATCCTTATTGAATCCCTTGTGATTTCTCTTTTATGTTTACTTTTGTCTTCTCTTGAGTCTTGTATTTGAAAGTTACATTTTCTCTTTAGTTCTGGTCTTTTCATCATGAATGCTTGAAAGTCATTTATTTCAATAATATCCTTTTTTCCCTTGACTGATCATACTTATTTTTAGTGGATAGCATATTCTTGGTTGTAGTCCCTGCCCTTTTGCCTTTTAGACTATCCTATTCCAAGTCCTCTTCTCCTTTAACTTGGCTGCTACTATATCTTGTGTGATTCTAACTGTGGCTCCACAATATTCAAATGCTTGTTTGTGTATTTGTATTTCTGTATTGCTTGATGTATTTTCTCTTTGACCTTGGAACTCTGGAATTTGACTATAATATTCCTGGGAGTTTTCATTTTGGAATCTCTTTCAGGTTGTAAAACTATTGGTAGACTCTCCATTTCTATTTTAGGGTCTAGATTTAAGATCTTAAGGCAAAATCTTGCTAATACCTGTCACCCTCAGCTAGTCCCACCACATGTTTCTTTCAGGCCAGCCTCCATCCCGCTGTCATACATCTCTCCTTCCAACCTTGTTAGTTGTCTTGGACTGAAACAATGTCCTACCCTGACCTTTTGTTAAAGGCTTTGCCACTCTAGATTTAGATTTGAGTTGTTATTTTAAAATTGTTTAGGAGAGAATATTGGAAGATTCCAGCTAAGGGTTTCTTCTATTATTTCATCTTGGTTCTGCCCCTGGATGTTTCCTTATCACTATTTCAAAATTACTATAAGTACTATACCCTTTCCTAGATTACATATGATCACAATCTTCCTTTATATAGACGCTATTACAATATAATTGGTTTTCTTTGTAATTTTGTTTATTTTATTCATTTAAAAACATTCATGTAGAGGGAAAAAGAACTGGGAATGAACCTAAGAGTCACCTACCCAGCAAAACTGAGTATTTTGTTTCAGGGGAAAATATGGTCATTCAGTGGAATAGAGGACTTTCAAGCATTCTTGAGGAAAAAACCAGAGTTGAATAGAAAATTTGACATCCAGACACAAGAAGTAAGAGATGCCTGAGAAGGTAATCAGGGAAAAGAAATCAAAAGGAACTTATCAAAGTTGAACTATTTACGTTCCTATATGGAAAAGCAATAACTGTGACTGATGATATCTTTCTCAGTATGAAAATAATGGAAGAAGGGTGTGTGGTCATATGAATACATATGTGAATGTGTGTGTATATGCTTACAGTTATATATGGAGAGAGAGCATCACTTGAATTTGTTGGGAAGGGAGAATACTCAAGGGATGAAATTATGAGGTGAGAGAGGAAAGTGGCAAGAGGAGATGAGGAGAGACAGGGTAGGGTAAACTATCTCATGTAGAAGAAGCAAGGGGAAGTGGTTGCAAGGGAGGGGGAGATTAGGAAGGCAAAAAAGGCAAAACCACATTCTCATTGAATTTGGTTCAGGGAGAGAATGACACACATACTAAATGGGATATCTCAACCTGCAGCAGAATAGGGGGAAGGGGGATGAGAGGAGGGATGATGGATGGTAGGGCATCCTTGGGAGGAGGGGAGGTTGGAAGTACCCACTATAGAAGAGGGACAGGATCATGTAGGGAATGGACCAGGTTGGGGGTGGGATGAGTGGGAGGGAATTATAAGCAGCCTTGTACAATATATCTACTATGATAATGTTTTGCATAGCTAGACATGTACAACATATACTGAATCACTTATCTCCCCAGAGGGAATGGGTGACAAGGGAGGAAGGAAATGGATCATATAAAAAAATAAAGAAAAAAAATAGAAAAAAAAAATAAAAACATTCATGTGAGGCAGAGCCAAGATGGTGGAGTAGAACAGCACTTCCATGGTGCTCCAGCCCACACCACTTCAAAATTATGTAAAAGGGGGACTCTGAACAACCTCTGGAGCTCCAGAACCCACAGAACGACACAGAGAAGCTAACCTCCTACTGAGGACAGCCCAGCAGACCATCAGGGAGCAGCCAGTGTAGTGCTCTGGGATAGGCCAGCTCAGTGCTCTTGGAGCCAAGTTGGAGGTTTTAACCCCAGGGTGGCCAGACCAGCAGCCTGCTGGAGGGACCCCTGAACACCAGCAGCTGTGGCGTTTCTAGAATTACCAACACATAGATGCCTAGGACAAAGTGAGAGGTTAGTGCCCTTTGGACTTTGGGACGAGTATTTGGGAGCACATAAGCTTCTTCCCCTGGGGGTGAGAAGCAGCTGAAAAGCCGAGGCAAAGCCGCCATTTTGCAGCTTCAGTTGCAGCTTCAGCTCCTGGCCTGAGAACTGTAGGGGGATCCAGTAATCATTCTGGGGGGTAATTGCTCTTGCTTTAACTTCCCTGGATCTGGATTGCAGTCTGGGGTGGAGGTCTTCAGTGTGTCCAGCTTACCAGAGTGTGTGGGGGCTTCAGGGAGGGCACCCAACTAATACCTCTGGCAATTGAGAAGACCCCAACATTTGGGACGGAAGCTCCCCTGTCTGGTGGCAGAGTCCTACTGTAGCAACAAGCCCAAAAGTCAAGTAATTGAGTGGCAACATGCCTAGGCAAAGGAAATAAAATAAACAGAAAAATTCAACATTAGACTCCTACTTTGGAGGCAAAGAGGATCGAAGCATGGAACAGGAAGAGGACTGTGAGGTCAGAAATAATGCACCAAAAGCCCCAAATGAAAATATGAGTGGTTTACAGGCCATAGAGGACCTTAAGTAGGATTTTAAAAACCAAATAAGAGAAGTGGAGGAAAAATTGGGAAGAGAAATAAGAAGGATGTAGGAGAAGTATGAAATGAGCATCAACAGCCTGAGGAAAATAACATCTTAAAAAATAGACTAACTCAAATGGCAAAAGAGACTCAGAAAGGCAATGAGTAGAAGAATGCCTTAAAAAGCTGAATTTGCCAGATGGAAAAAGAATCTCAAAAGCTCACTGAGGAGAATCATTCCTTCAGAATTACACTAGAGCAAATGGAAGCTAGTGACTTTATGAAAAATCAAGAAGCTATTAAACAGATCCAAGCAATTGAAAGAATAGAAGGCAATGTGAAATATCTCATGGGAAAAACCACTGACCTGGAAAATAGATCCAGGAGAGATAATCTAAAAATCATTGGACTACCTGAAAACCATAATCAAAGAAAGAACCTAGAAACCATCCTTCAAGAAATTCTCAAGGTAGGGCAGCTAGGTGGCACAGTGAGTAGAGCTACGGCCCTCGAGTCAGAAGGACCTGAGTGTGGATCTGGCTTCAGACACTTAACACACACACAAACAAAAACTTAGCCATGTGACCTTGGGCGAGTTACTTAACCCCAACTGCCCTCCAAAAATAAAAAAAAAAAGAAATTCTCAAGGAAAATTGCCTGTGTGATTTAGAACCAGAGGGCAAAATAGAGAATGAAAGAATTCACCATTTACCTCCTGAAAAAGACCCCAAAAAGAAAACTCCTAGGAATATTGTAGCCAGATTCCAGAATTCCCAGATCAAGGAGAGAATATTACAAGCAGCCAGGAAGAAACAATTTCAATATTGTGGAAACACAATCAGAATAGCACAGGATCTGGCAGCTTCTACATCGAGGGATTAAAGGACATGGAATATGATATTCTGCAGGTCAAAGGACCTGGGATTAAAACCAAGAATCACCTATCCAGCAAAGTGGAATAGAGGACTTTCAAGCATTCTTGAGGAGAAAACCAGAGTAGAATAAAAAATTTGACATTCAGACACAAGAAGCAAGAGATGCTTGAGAAGGTAAACAGGAAAAAGAAATCACTATGAACTTATCAAAGTTGAACTATTTATATTCCTATAGGGAAAAACAATAATTGTAACTGATGAAACTTTTCTCAGTATGAAAATAGTTGAAGAAGGTTATATGGGCATATGAGTACATATGTGAATGTGTGTATATATGTTTTCAGGTATACATAGAGAACACAGGTCAAATTTAATAAGAAGGGATGATACTTAAAAGGTGAGGTTAAGAGGTAAGAAAGTAATGTGGTGAGGGAGAATGGGGAGAGACAATGGGAGGAACTGTCTTAGGTAGAGGAGGCAGGGGAAGGTGATTGCAGGGGAGGGGAGGAACAGGAAGGCAAAAAGGCAAAACCTTATTCTCATTGAATTTGGACCAGGGAGAGAATGACTTGCATACTAAAGAGGGTGTCCCACCCTACAGGAGTGTGGGGGAGAGGGGAGAGAGGAAGGTGGTGGATCGGAGGGCAGGCTGGGGGGGAGGGAATTTGGAAGCACCCACTTTTGAAAAGTGACAGGATCAAGGTGGGCAGTGGACCAGGTGGAAGGTGGGATGGGAAGGAAGGAAATATAGCCAGTCTTTTACAATATATTTACTATAGTAATGTTTTGTATAGCTACACATGTACAGCATATACTGAGTTGCTTATCTTCCTTTTAAAATCAGATTAAAAAAATATATAAATACTATGATTAATACTATTTTGCATATAATTGGGAGATAAGATGTGCAGGCAAGGGGGCTTGGGGATTCACCTTGCCGTACTGGAAAAGTCGAAGGGGGTATGGGAGAAGATATGGGAGAGAGCAGATTGGTTGAGGGGATATCCTGTATGGCTGTTATTCTGGAATGGTGGGTGGGGGAAAAATGGGTAAAAAATAGTAACTCAAAATCTGATGGACGTGAATGATGTAAACCACAAGTTAATAAAACATTTGGAAAAAAAGCAAAAACAACAAAAAAAATTCATCTGAGAAGGGGTACCTAGGCTTTACCAGATTGACAGCAGGTTCTATGTCCCAAAAAGTTTAAGATCCTCTGATCTAGTGACTTATAAAATACATGCATTTGCCCCTCAGATCCTCCTTAAATGATTGGTAGGATCATTCTAATTAACCAAGGCTACAAATTACCAGCTCTAAATATCAGTCCTAGAATTATGGTCTCCTTTGACCAGTAGAATGTTATCTTAGCATGGGATTGTGTAGCTTATTGTGTAGCCTATATTGTAATACTTTGTTTTGATAGAATAGCGCCACATAGTATTGAATATAGTAAACAAAGGCTTACATACTTTTATTTTTCTTGTGAAAAAATTCAGAACCCAGTTAATAATAAATGTATTCAGTTTATCAACAACTTTTTTGTCTTTTGAAACTTAAATTATTTTGAATAAGGAGATCCTCTATTATCAGATTTAGGGGCAATTATTATCCATTTTCAAATGATATTTAAGAGAAAAGCAGATGTCTTTAATTTTAAACTTTCACTCCTTGCAGTTGCTTTCCTGAGTTAATATTAGTTGCCTCCCTTTCCTATGCCTCCACACATATACAACTACTTACCCAAACTGTCTGAGCTTACCCTCCTTACACATCTACCTCCTTTTCTTTTGTCACTTCTAATTCCCTATCCCCAATTTTCTCTTCAACTCACTCAATCACACATTTACAAAATTGTTTTCCTCTTCTCCCCATCCTCATCTCCCAAATATAATTCATAGTCTCACAGAAAGTAGATTCTTATTTTACCCACTTCTTGGGGTTAGTTGAGGAGGCAGCTTGGTATAGTTACTTGGCTAAAGTAGCAATAGAATGGACATAGGCTTGATTCCCTTTACCACACCACAGAGTTGGGGTTAGTTGGGGCTCCCCAAGTGGTATAGAAAGAAAAGGATCATTTATTTTGTTCATTTTCCCCATAAAGATGTAGGCATTGAGAGAGCCAAGATTGGTACCTCTCTGGCTTTAGTTCTTGCCTGCCTCTTCTCTGCCCCGTGCAGTACTACCAAAGTTGAAATGTCTGTGTAATATTTGAGAGGTTTCTTCCAAATCCTCATTTGGTTCATTCAGTTTCTCTTTTTGAGCTTTCAGTGGCAGCTGCCTATTAACTTACACCTCTCTCTCTCTCTCTCTCTCTCTCTCTCTCTCTCTCTCTCTCTCTCTCTCTCTCTCTCTAAGTGGTACCCCCAGCACATAATAATTCACTGCCACCTCCAAAGTGAACTTACATGCAATATAAATTACATCCACTTATGCACCCATTATAATTACAGTAACTTAAAATCCCATCTGTGGTACAAAAATATTTCCATTTATCATATTTCTATTGTATGTAAGCTAGCTTTAAATATCATAAACCATAATCATAGTGTAAAAAGGGAATAATGTTCAGAGAAACCCCTCCCTGTGCCCCTTGGAAAAAAAGACGTTTGTCAGTTGTTTTTAACATTAAATACTCTGTCCAACTTTTTACTTTTATGATAGAGAAATGAAGTGACTAACAGCTGGTTCAAATGAAATAAATGGATCCATTAACTCCCCACATTGCTAATTAATATGCACCTGTATATTTGACAAGGAATTCCAAGCTGTAAGAACAAATGAGAAAAGTCAGATTTCATTACTGAAACTCTGTGTATGTGTATTTGTGTATGATTGCATGTTTGAATAATTGGCATGTAACCCACCAGCCACATAGGTGTCAGAATAATAATATGAAGACTGAGAACTCCAAGTCAAATTTAGGTATTGGAGTCTATTGAGTATTTTGAATGATGACTTTATTTTGAAGATATTTAAATTCTGGGTAAGAAGAGGAGAGAATTTCAGAAATTAAAATAGAGATTCAACTATTTTAACATTATGTTTTAACTGTAATTTTATTTTAAAACTTTGGTCATAGCAGAAAGAAAAATACAAAATATTGCTTTGTTCTTTGTACTACACTTTTTTTGGTGCTTGTTGGAGGCAGGGCAATTGGGGTTAAGTGACTTGCCCAAGGTCACACAGCTAGTAAGTGTTAAGTGTTTGAGACTGGATTTGACCTCAGGTCCTCCTGACTCCAGGGCTGTTGCTCTATTCACTGTACTACCTAGCTACCCCTGTGCCCCACTTCTTTTGCCATACCAATCAGAATGAAAGAAATGAGGCAGAGGGTACAAAAAAACATATTTCTTTTTAGACCAGCTATGAATTGTAATTTGATTGTTGGTGCTCAGAATGTGAGATACTGGACTTATGTCTAACAAATGGGTATACAATATAAGGAAAGCCAGATTATTTGGAAGTTACAGGAATATGGTTATTGGGAAGTAACAATATAAAAAAAAAGGAAACCAAAAAATGTTTTTTATAAAAATAAACAAAACTGGGGGGGTGGAGCCAAGATGGCAGGGTAGAAACAGCACTTGCAAGGTGCTTGCTCCCACACCACTTCCAAAAATGTAAAAGGTGGACTCTGAACAACTTCTGGAGCTCCAACACCCACAGAACAACACAGAGAAGCTAACCACCCGCTGAGGACAGCCAAGCAGCCCTGCAGAGAGCGGCCAGCACAGCACAGGACAATGCTCTGGGAGCTGACCACAACGCTCTTGGAGCTGACAGCTCAGCATGCAGGGAGCCGAGCCCAGGTCCACATGAGCTGTGGTTTTAGCCCCAGGGTGGCTGGGCCAGCAGCCAGGCTGGAGGGACCCCAGAACACCAGCAGCTGTGGCGATTACAGAATTATCAACACAGATATGCCTAGGACAAAATGAGAGGTTAGTGCCCTATGGACTTTGGGACCAGTATTTGGGGAAGTCGTTGGCTTCTTCCCCTGGGGTCAAGAAGTGCCTGAGGAGCCACGGAACAGAAGCCATTTTGGAGCTTCAGTGGCAGCTTCCACTCCTGGTCTGTGAACTCTAGGGAGATCCAGCAATAAGTCTGGGGGTTAATCACTCTTGCTTTAACCTGCTTGGATCTGGATTGTAGTCTGGGGTGGAGGTCTGGGGTGGGTATAAAGCTTGCCAGAGCATGTGGAGGCTTTACAGAGGCCACCCAAATAATACCTCCGAAAGTTGTGAAGACCCCGTTTGGGACAGAAGCTCCCCTGTCTGGTGGCAGAGTACTACTGTGGCAACAAGCCCCAAAATCAAGTAATTAAGTGGCAACATGCCTAGGCAAAGGAAACAGAATAAACAGAAAAATTCAACATTAGACTCCTATTTTGGGGTCAAAGAAGATCAAAGCATTGAACAAGAGGAGGACTGTGAGGTCAGAAATAATGCACCAAAAGCCCCAAATGAAAATATAACTAGGTTACAGTCCATGGAGGAACTTAAGAAGGATTTTAAAAATCAAATAAGAGAAGTGGAGGAAAATTTGGGAAGAGAAATGAGAAGGATGCAGGAAAAGTATGAAATGAGAGTCAACAGCCTGACTGAGGAAAATAACACCTTAAAAAATAGACTAACTCAAATGGCAAAAGAGACTCAAAAAGGCAATGAGGACAACAATGCCTTAAAAAGCTGAATATGCCAGATGGAAAAAGAGTCTCAAAAGCTCACTGAGGAGACTCATTCCTTCAGAATTACACTGGAGCAAATGGAAGCTATTGACTTTATGAAAAATCAAGATGCTGTTAAACAGATCCAAGCAATTGAAAGAATAGAAGGCAATGTGAAAAACCTCATGGGAAAAACCACTGACCTGGAAAATAGATCCAGGAGAAATAATTTAAAAATTATTGGACTACCTGAAAGCCATGATCAAAGAATGAACCTAGAAATCACCCTTCAAGAAATTCTCAAGGAAAATTGCCCTGATGTTTTAGACCCAGAGGGGGAAATAGAGGTTGAAAGAACCCACAGATCACCTCCTGAAAAAGATCCCAAAAAGAAAACTCCTAGGAATATTATAGCCAGGTTCCAGAATTCCCAGATCAAGGAGAAAATCCTACACCAGCTAGGAAGAAACAATTTCAATATTGTGGAAACATAATCAGAATAGTCCAGGACCTGGCAGCTTTTACACTGAGGGATCGAAGGGTATGGAATATGATATTCCAGAGGTCAAAAGAGCTGGGATTAAAACCAAGAATCACCTACCCAACAAAACTGAGTATTTTGTTTCAGGGGAAAATATGGTCATTCAGTGGAATAGAGGACTTTCAAGCATTCTTGAGGAAAAAACCAGGGTTTAATAGAAAATTTGACATTCAGACACAAGAAGCAAGAGTTGCCTGAGAAGGTAATCAGGGAAAAAAAATCAAAAGGAACTTATCAAAGTTGAACTATTTACATTCCTACATGGAAAAACAGTAACTGTGACTGATGAAACCTTTCTCAGTATGAAAATATTTGAAGAAGGGTGTATGCGCATATGAATACATATAAGAATGTGTGTATATATATTTACAGGTATACATGGATAGAGGGCACAGGTTGAATTTGGTGGGAAGGGATGATACTTAAGGGGTGAAGTTAAGAGGTGAGAGCGGAAAGTGGCAAGAGGAGATGGGGAGAGACAGGGTAGGGTAAACTATCTCATGTAGAAGAAGCAAGGGGAAGTAGTTGCAGTGGAGGGGAAGAACAGGAAGGCAAAAAGGCAAAACCATATTCTCATTGAATTTGGCTCAGGGAGAGAATGACATACATATTAAATGGGATATCTCACCCTGCAGGAGAGTAGAGGGAAGGGGCATGAGAGGGGGGTGGGATGATGGAGGGAAGGGCATTCTGAGGGGATGAGGAAGTTGGAAGTACCCACTTTCGAAGAGGGACAGGATCAAAGTAGGGAGTGGACTAGGTGGGGGGTGGGATGGGTGGGAGGGAAACATAAGCAGTGTTTTACAACATATCTACTTTGGTAATGTTTTGCATAGCTGTACATGTATAACACATACTGAATTGCTTATCTTCCCAGAGGGAGTGGGTGACAAGGGAAGAAGGGAATGGATCTGAAATTCGAAGTTTTAAAAGTCAATGTTTCAAATGTATATAAATACTAGTATTATTACTATTTTGCATGTAATTGGGAGATAAGATGTGCAGGCATTCGGGCACAGAGATTCACCTAATGGCAAAGTCGAAGGGGGTAAGGGAGAAGGTATGGGAGAGAGCAGATTGGATGAGGGGATATCTTGTGGGACTGCTATTCTGGGGTGGTGGGTAGGGGAAAAGTGGGGGAAATAATTGTAATTCAAAATGTGGCTGCAATGAATGATGTAACCCAGAAGTTAATAAAGCATTTGTTAAAATTTAAAAAAAAAAAAACTGAAAGAGGCCTAAGACACACAGACTAAAAACATGGGTTAATACTTTTGTTCAGTAAATATCTTTTTTTTTGGCGGGGGGGGTGTGGTTAACTAGCTTACTTTATTTTTTTTAAAGAATTGGGGTTAAGTAACTTGCTCAAGGTTACACGGCTAGTCATTATTTATGTGTGGGTGCTCATTTTCTGAGGCCGGATCTGATCTTGGGTCATCCCAACTCCGAGGCCGGCGCTCTTACTCACTGCGCCACCTAGCCGCCCCTTTAGGGCAATTGGGGTTAAGTAACTTGCCCAAGGTTACATGGCTAGGTTTTTGTTTTTGTGGATTAAATGTCTGAGGCCGGATCCGAACTCAGGTCCTTCTGACTCCAGGGCCGTTGCTCTATTCACTGCGCCACCTAGCCGCCCTCCAACAAGCTTACTTTAATCAAACAAATGTATATTACCTAGTTCAGGGGGAAAAGGTCAGTGCCCCGAACTTCAGAGTATACAGACAGATCAAACAGACAGGCTTCTAAACTGTCCAACCATTATATCAATACCAAAATCACAGTTACCAGAGAGGGAAGCATCAACATCTGGGTTTTAAAGCCAGGGGGCTCTCAGTGGCTGCCCAGAGTCTCATCTGGTCAAATCACACAACACTTCTCAAAGTGAGCCCCAGACCAAAGCTGCACATCAGGAATTATATAGCCTTCTCCTGGCTCAGAGAATGTAACCACCCTCTTGACCCACTGCCCAATCACACAACATCAAGGTGTGATCATTCCTGAAAACCAAGCCTCCTACCACAGGCTCCATGTGACCACATTCAGCCTATTAGGGGGCAGAGTATACTTTCAAATTAAAGAAGGTTCTCAGAGTCTCTTAAGCCAATCAAAGGGCCTAGGGGCAGGGAAGATCTTTAAACCTGCATTTCCATTACATTCAGCTCCAAGATCTTTCATGACCATAGCATATACACAATTTATATTTGAATTAGCACTAAAACATCTCTTAGGTCACATTTTCCAGGTACATAAGAAAATCATAATATAATCTCAAAATAGAATAGTCCAAGTCTTCCACTCATGGGGCAAATGTTAACTCAGTCACTTATCAGTAAAATCAAAAAATAGTCACTCTTAAATCAACTCAGTCACATCAGTAATTTCAAAGTACAAGGTCAAAGTCTTCCACTCATGGGGCAAAGTCTTGATTAACTCAATTAGTCACTTATCAGTATTTTCAAAGTACAAGGTCAAAGTCTTCCACTCATGGGGTAAAGTCTTGATTAATTCAGTTAGTCTCTTATCAATAATAATATCTCAAAGTATTCAAATTACAATAAGTCACTTATTCCATACAGTTTTACTATGTATGCCCATAGCATAGACAATTTACATTTCAATTAGCACTAGCCATCTCTTAAGTCATATTTTCAAGGTACATCTAAAGTTACCAAAGTGGCCACTGGGCCTTAAACAAAGTACGTTGTATTATAACATCAATTCAAAACAAGAGTAAAAATAAAGTTCTCTTGGGAGGAGGGGGGTGTCCTTACCATAACACTGCTCCAGCCCCTGCTTCCAAGTCCAGAGAGGCAGCTGGGTAACAAAACCAACTTGGGGTTCTTGGGGGTCCATGGCACTTCACCCCACCCACCATAGTCACAAGTCCATTCTCCCCCTGGGTCCCAAACTGTGGGATGCACCAAGGAAACACATTCAGTGCCCCTGCTTTGCCACACAGTCCTTATCTTGTCCTGTGGCTGAATTCTAAACTCCTGAGTTCCTTCTCCTCCAGCAGAAGGCAGTAGCTCCTGGCTTCTCCACAGGTCTCCATGTAAGCAGCTCACCATTCCTGCTCTCAGCTCAGTGAAGTCAGCATTCAGGCCGGTCTTCTCTCCTGCTCCATGACTCCACAGAATCATAGATACCACAACTGGGAAACAATTATCCCAGCCCCCATACTTTCCTTTTACTCAGCATATCCCACTCCTTGTCGCCATTTGTAGCAGCAAGCACCCCAACATCCCCAGGGTGGCTGCCAACACAGGTTCTTAGATCTGCTTTTCAAAAGGAAAGAAAGTCAAAATTGGTTAACAAGCTTACTTTAATCAAACAAACATATATAATTTATCTAGTTCAGGGGGAAAAGGTTAGCACCCCGAACTTCAGAGTATACAGACAGATCAAACAGACAGGCTTCCAAACTGTCCAACCATTATCAATACCAAAATCACAACTACTAGGGAGGGAAGCATCAACATCTGGGTTTTCAAAGCCAGGGGGCTCTCAACGGCTGCCCAGAGTTTCATCTGGTCAAATCACACAACACTTCTCAAAGTGAGCACCTAGTAAATGTCTTTAAGGAAAGAAATAGTAGTTATTAAATATAACAAACACTAAATTACATCACAAAAATGCCCTCTGGGTCTAAAACATCAGGGCAGTTTTCCTTGAGAATTTCTTGAAGGGTGATTTCTAGGTTCTTTCTTTGATCATGGCTTTCAGGTAGTCCAGTAATTTTTAAATTATCTCTCCTGGATCTATTTTCCAGGTCAGTGGTTTTTCCCATGAGATATTTCACATTGCCTTCTATTCTTTCATTTGTTTGGATCTGTTTAACAGCATGTCATAAAGTCATTAGCTTCCCTTTGATCCAGTCTAACTCTGAAGGAATGAATCTCCTCAGTGAGCTTTTGAGATTCTTTTTGCAGCTGAAAAATTCGGCTTTTTAAGGCATTTTTCTCCTCCTTTGCCCTTTTAGGCCTCCTTTGCCAGTCTATTTTTTAAGGTGTTATTTTCCTCAGTCAGGCTGTTGACCTTCATTTCATACTTTTCCTGCATCCTTCTCATTTCTCTTCCTAATTTTTCCTCCACTTCTCTTATTTGATTTTTAAAGTCCTTCTTAAGGTCCTCTGTGGCCTATAACCTGCTCATATTTTCCTTTGGGGCTTTTGGAGCAGGATTTCTGACCTCACAGTTCTCCTCTGTCTCATGCTTCCTTCCTCTTTGCCCCTAAAATAGGAGTCTAATGTTGCATTTTTCTGTTTATTTTGTTTCCTTTGCCTAGGCATGTTGCCACTTAATTACTTGATTTGAGGGCTTTTTGCCACAGTAGAACTCTGCCACCACACAGGGGAGTTTCCGTCACAAATGTTGGAGTCTTCACAACTTCTGGTTCTGGCAAGTTGGATGCTCACCTCAGACCTCCCCCTCAGATCACAATCCAGATCCAAGCAGGTTAAAGCAAGAGCAATTAACCTCCAAGACTGATCGCTGGATCTCCCTACACTTCTCCGGCCAGGGGCTGCAGCTTCCACTAAAACTGCAAAATGGTCTGTCTCCTGAGGGGCTTCTAACCCCCAGGGGAGGAAGCCGATTTGTTCCCCAAATAGTGGTCCCAAAGTCCATAGGGTACCAACCTCTCACTTTGTCCTAGGCATGTCTGTGTTGATAATTCTGAAATTGCCATAGCTGCTAGTATTCTGGGGTCCCTCCATCCGGCAGCTGGCCCAGCCGCCCTTGGGCTAAAACTGTGGCTCACACAGGCCTGGCCTTGGCTTCCACAGCACTGTGCTGTCGGCTACCAGAGCACTGCGCTGGTCCTTCCTGCAGGGCTGCTGGGCTGTCCTCAGCAGGAGGTTAGCTTCTTTGTGTTACTCTGTGGGTGCTGGGGCTCCACAATTTTTCAGAGTCCCTTTTTACATGATTTGGAGGTTGTCTGGGGGAGAGCATCTTGGAAGTGCTGTTTCTACTCTGCCATATTGGCTCTGCCGCCAGCATGTGGGAATTTCTGTCCATATATAATCTATCCATCTATAATCTGACCACAGCTTTTCAGAGCTGAGTTTAGAGAAGAAAGAATAATAATAAAAAGATATGGGATGAAATTGAAATAACTAAATCTGTAAAAGGGCAATATACCACAAAAATAACATTATCCATAATTATGACAATTTTTAATTGGTTTAACCAGTTTAAATCAGAGGACATAAGAATACTAAAAAAAAATCCAGAAAGCACATTAGTTAGTAAACAGTAAATTATCTTACTAAAGCAACTCCAGTTTAGAATGGAGTTTTGAATATGAATTTTTTTTTTAAAATCTCACAAAGAAGGATGATGGATAGTTATGATCAGTATCATTTCATCATTTCATAAAGAATATAGAAGCAGTGAGGGTAAAACCAATTTAAAGGAAGTTTGGCAAGAGATCAAACTAAGCAAAGTCATTTTGAGGGCATGGAAGAATGAAAAATGGAAAAGATGCATACAAATTTTTATAATAGACTTTTTTCATAACCAAGGACAGCAGAGCTCCCATACATACTCTTACATCACAATTTTGCATGTCCTTATTGGGAAAAGAGATATAATCCTAAAAAAGAACAGACAAATAATACAGTTGAATTGGACCAAGTTAAAAGAGAAAAGGTCCATGCTAGAGGGGATACAATTGTGAAGGCATTTATGAATTCGATTACAAAGGATCTGAAGGAGGAGAGTATACCAAAAGTATGCAAAAATTCTGGACTAAGATAAATGCATCAGTTAATATATCAATAACTACCAGCCCTCTTGCAGTAATGTAAGAGGATACTTTAAAAGCTCTTTTCCAACAATATCTCTCATCCATGCTTCAAAATCATTCAAAATTCCTTGAAAGATACAACAGAAATAATCCTGTTCAATAGCCCTCTGATCATAAATATCAGATGAAGCATAAAATAGGGAGATGTACATTCACCAAATGTATTTCCCCCTGTAATAGAGGGGATTAAGTAGAGTCCACATTGAAAAAGGGGTCATTGTGGATATTGAAGTCCCCCAAATACTCCTATTTCTGAGTGATCTTGTACTAGTTATATCAAGTCCCAGAATACTTGAGTCCCCTGGAAGAGGTTGCTAACCACTTGAGAAAGTTTGACCTAACCATACACACATGTAAGACCAAGTGAATGAAGAATGTCCATGCTGTGCATTTGGATTGATGATTTATAAAGCATGTTCATCAATATGACAATAGATCATCCAAATGGATAATATCTTGGCCTGAGAATGTTAGCTACACTGTCTTAGGGGAAGTACAGAGTTCCTGTAATGACCTCCCCCACCCTCCAAGGAAAAGACCCATTTTTTAATACCAGTACTCTGTTTGTTGCCCCATGGATTTAAAAGAGACATGACAGTCTTTGAAGAATTGGAAATTAATATCACACAGAATGAAATAAAGAGATCCATAATGTTTGTAAGCTGCAACAAAAAACTAATGAACAACTTCAAAAAAGAAAGATGACTCCATGGAAATGTATGCTAGGAAGAGATAGGGTTGTCATAGGACTGGGAAAAAAGAAAGACTCAGATTTCTGCACTGGAAGCCTCCAAATGTCAGGGGAAAGTGAAGACAACTTCTAGAACACTAGATGTCTGCCTTGTGTTTAATTTATGGGAGTACACGGACAAGAGTCGCACAAGATTGGCAGAGATAAATGGATTACAATCTACAGCAATGGAGATAAATACAAATCTGTGTAATTACAGGTCCATTTGAATATGAGTATTTTTTGAAAAAATTCTCCATTTGGTGTCATTAAAAAAAAAAAAGCATTTGACCAAACCAAAGTTGATGAGAGCCACTTTTAAATTCCTACTGGTTATATGGCTATCTTTAGGGGAAAAATACCTCCATCAAAGCCAGCATTACAATATCATTCTCAGCAGTGAAGCCAATTTTATGTGAGAATGGGACTGGGTTAATTTACATTTTTGATATTAGATACATGTATGTTGGAAATCCATTACCTGCCATCTATTTGTCACTAATTTGAGACCAATAGCTTTAGAATGACAATCATTTTGCTAGTTTATTCAGAATCACAGTTCTGTTCCAGAAGTTTCAAAATTTAAGATTTTCCCATTTCCCTTATCACTGTATTCCATAATGCTTAGCCCTTTTGCCCTGTGCTACATACCTGAAGGGAAAAGAGACCACACTACTCTCAGCCTGAAAGATGACTCTACAAGTGGAACTATACTTTTTATGAATCCTTTTATGTGCCATTCACTTTGCGGTGAAATTCAACCCCAGCTACCCAAGGACATGAATAAAATATTGCATTTCTGAATATTAATAGTAATAGTTTTTCCCAGACATTCATTTTCCCAGTAATTCAAATACATTACTTGGGAGGAGGGGGGTAAAACAGAAAGCCATTTCACAACTGTTGGATTAGAATGTAATCCCAGTTGTGAAAAGGAAATTACCTGTAAGTCCTCTGTTGCTGATTAGCAATCATCTTCATTATATTACTAGTAATGGATTTATTAGCAATGATTATAATAACTTTTTAGTGTTTTTCCTTATTATCATGGAGGCAGTAATCTGGGCTATAGTTTACCTAATCTAGATGTCATACAGCCAAGAGTGTTTAAATAACGATTCCACTACTTTCTGTAGCATGATTTCCTTTCCCTGGCCTCAGAAGCCTGATTGTAGGCATCAGCCTTCTTTTATTCTTTATTAAAGGGATTTAGGACACAACTGAGAAGAAAATTAAAAAAAAAATGTTCCTTATAGTCTGGCTTTCTTGTCCCTTTTTATTTTGGGGATAGATACCCTTCAAAAGAATATATACCTTAATTTAAGATATGCCTATGTTTTTTGCATCAAAGACCTTTATTTTCAGAATAAATTAACTTAGTCTTCTATTTAAAATGAGTTTCTTTTCTATTGTGAACTTAATCATCAGTCAACACAAGCATTTCAATATATACAGAGAAAAATAAAGGCCTTTTATAAGCAATTGAAAACTTTTGTTCTCTGTGCTTAATTTATCAAGGAGTATATATAGTTTATGACCAAATAATTTCAAATTTTTTATGTATTATAACAAGAAAAGAAGAAACAAATGATCCAGATAATTTCTGCAAATGAGCAAGTAGGGTGTGGCTATTTAAATTTGACAAGATCTGGCCAGCTTAGGGCTAATCAGATTTTCAATCTTACTTTAATAATGACTTGGCACATTTAATTTTAATAATATATGGATTTTTCATTTTCATGCTGTTTCATGAGTTGGGGAAAAAGCCCAATTCTCCAGAATCAGTAGTTTCCAAATGATTCTACATGGCTATGAATCATAGGACAATAGGGTCTTAGAACAATCAAAATTAGTAGGTAACTTAAAAGTCAGGAGAGGGTATGTGTGGAGATGTATAGGGCATAGCACAACATCAACAATTATTTATAATCAAGAAGTAATGCAGAGTTTATTATTAAGGAAATAGATATATAGACAAGAATCACTTAGTCAAAGTAGTGAGAATAAAGGTAATTTTAATGTGAATTAATCTTAATGAGAACTATTAAAAAATCAGAAGGGTAAGCTCTCCTGTGTGTTGGGTGGATGCTTCATGGAAGATTTATGAAAGGATGTAATAAAAGTCATAGAGTATGGAAAGGATAGCTTGGTTAAAGTCTACCTCCATTCTTAGTTTGGTGGGGAAAATACACTTATGCTTATGAGATAATAGATTAGGGTAAGAAAAGATTGTTTAATATGAATGTATATATAGATTAAAATATGTTTTTAAAAACTCAGTAGATAATAAATACCTCTTATGAGCCAGGCACTGGAGGTACAAAGATGAAAAAGTATATAATCCTTATCTGGAAGGAACATGTGTACTATGGGGGAAATAGCACATATATAGGTTAAGTATAGAGTATGATGGGGGCCTGAGAGAGATTCAGACAGTATGCTCAAGGAAAATTTGGAGAGGGAGAGAATAGCTTTATCTGGAAGCCACTGGAAAAGAGGGTGAAGGGGAAGTATTCTTTGATTTTTTTCATTTTTTACATGCAAATTTTCATTAAAAAGCTGTTTTTAAATGAGTTAAAAGGAGATTCTTGTACATATGTATGTGATGTTTTATCTAACTGTCAAGCATTAAACATTTGCCTGACAAACTAAGAGCATTGAAGAAACATTTCTCTCGGGTGATATTTCAACTGTAAATAAGATGTAATAGAATAAAACTGACACTAATTAAATATTTCTACCTAATGTTAGGATTTCTATGATAAAATCAAAGAATCCAAATATCATGTACTCTTATGATATTTTTTTCTTTTAGTTTAAGACCAACTTCACTTCAGCACGAGGTTGTGTTTTTTTTTTTAATATGCTATCTTACTGAATTAAATCCTTTATGAATAATGTGTTGTTGACACTTGAAACATTCAGTTCAAGGTCAGATAATGTCAGTAGCATTTAATAGCTCTGAATATATTTTTTCAGATCTCTCTTTAAGTGGAAACAAGTAATTTTGTAATAGTTACCACAAATATGCCAGAAAAATTATACCAATTAAATGCCACTTGCTTATGTATGTCATGTGATGTCCTCCTCCAGGACATTCTTGAAGTCCTGATTTGAGATAATTTAATTCATAAAATATTCCTACTGTGTGCAGAAAATTATGCCAGACACCAGAGAAGATACAAAATTTAAATTAGACACAGTTTTTTCCTTCATTTAGCATAGTTTTTTAGGACTGGCAAAATCCCTGGCACATAATATAGGCTTGATAAATGTTTGTTGGTTGATTGATATGATGATATGTCATAGGTACAAATAACAATAATAAAAAACACGTGATAAATGTACAACATGGTAGGTAGCATATGAGACTCAGGGATCTGATCTGTGTTCTCTTATTCCACTTCTGTGAAATCACCAAGTAATTAATACATGTTTAACAAGTGAATTAATAACCTATTTAGCATAAAATTAGATCATTACCTGTACTCTGTTAATATTCAATTTATTAAAAATAGCTGTTAGCCAAAGTTATTTTTTCTTAGTATACAACAAATTTTAGTGAACTTCTTTAAAAAAAAGTGTCAGTGGTTCCCTTCAGTCTGTGTAATAAGTCATAGCTGTGAACTATTATAACAAAGTCCAAACTCTACATTTCCATTCAAGGCCCTTCATATTCTTGGCCTAATTTAACTCTCCATTCTTATCTTGTGCAATTTTTAAGAATGACTCAAACCAAAAGATTGGTTCAGTGCACTTTGACAATATAGCTGGTAGCTTAAGGGAATTTATGAGAAAAATATTATTCTGTTTGTTGTCAATGTTTAATAATAAGCAATGTGGTAACATTGCAGAGATTGATTGCTGGTTATTTGACACTGGGACAAACTGATTTGGTGAAGGGAGGATTATAATAGAGGGAGAGGACAAAGAAGGCTTGGGAAAAAAATAATAGAATTATAGTTACTGCTAAGAGACAAAAGAAACATGTCCCACAATCACAGACACATCATATGTGTGATGACCAACTATGACAGACTGGACTCTTTTCAGCAATGCAGTGATATAAGTCAATCCCGAAAGACTCATGAAGGAGAGAAATGCGACATCCAGAGATATAACTAGAAAGAACTGAGCCTGAATCCTGATGGAAGCAAACTAATTGATCTTTTTCTTTTCATTGTTTGGTTTTATTTCTTCTTTACCATTTTTCATCCCACGTAGTACAATATGCCTTTGTAATTGGACTAATGTCTAATATGAATGTATTTGCAGATCCTATACTGGACTATATGCTGTCATGGGGGTGGGGGGAGGGAGGTAAAGGAAATTTGAAATTCAAGGAACTATGGAATTGAATCTTGTTAACTGAAACTAAACTAATAAATTAATTAAAAAAAAAAAAGAAACATGTCCCTTAGGAGGAAGTGACCTCTCTATCTGTGTATGTATAAATATATATGTATATATACTTATGCATATATACATACATATACATATATAATTGACTGTTATATAATAATACTAATAATGACATTTATGTGTTATTATTATTATTAATCACTTTATATTTTATAGCACTTTAAGATTTACAAAGCCTTTTATATGAGTAAAGGACATATGCCACTTAATCCTCATCATGTCCAGTGTGGTAGGTAGTATTATCACCATTTCTTTCTCAGACGAGAAAACAGGCTCAGAGATTAAATGACTTGGATGAGGTCATACAGCTAGTAAATATCAGGGCTGGTATTGAATCCTAGGTCTTGTTTGGATCCAAGTCTAGCACTCTGCATTATATATACCCTGCCAATGAATATAATTATACACCTATATATAAATACATATGGAATAAGTGCTTTATCTAAATTATTTTAAGGAGGGAAGACCTACTTTTTCCTACTTTTTTTGGATAGCTGTAATTATAAGGAAGCTTTGCCTTATACCATGCCAGTCATTGCTCCTAGTTTTGCCCACTGAGGCTAAGAAGAGCAAGTATAATCCTTCTATCGCCTTTCTAATTCTTAAAAAAGAGCGTTAGTGAGGGGGATCACTTTGAGAAGTGTTGTGTGATTTCACCAGACAAGACTCTGGGCAGCCATTAAGAGCCCCCCGGCTTTGAAAACCCAGATCCCTCTCTGGTAACTGACTAGTCGACATTTTAGGAAGGACATTGATAACCCGGAGAATGTTGAGAAAAGTGTAACTAGGATGGCAAAGTATCTTCAATGCGTGCCAGAAACACTGCTGCTGCTCTTTGGGAGGTTATGATTAAATGAAAGGGCAGCTGGAAAACACATCCTCAAGGTCACAGGATCACGGATTTAGAATTAGAAGACACCATAAATCATCCAGTCCAACACCCCTCTCACTTCATTTTACAGAGAAGGGATCTGGCATCCAGAGAAGGAAAGAGGCCAAGGATTTAAATAAAGAAGCCTGGAAGAAGGATTGTATAGTGACCTCTAGAAGACTTAAGAGGGCACCATTGAACTAGAACCTGCATTGGTTGAATGGCAGAAATAATGGGGGAGGCTTGCTCTAAGTGATCTCCTAGATTTCTCCTAGCTCTAAATTTTTAAAATTCTATGACCTGATGCGTCCCTATCAGAAAGCAGTTGCAGGGTCAGTGCCACCTCCATCCTCCAAGCCTCCAGTTGTGTGACTCTCTGGGAAAATCCCTCATGCCCAATAAAGGCCTGTAGGTGAGTCTAATACCTACTATCTTCGAGTGATCTTTTTTTTTTTTTTTAACCTGAGCCAGCTGACATGCCCTGTAGGGGAGTCATTAAGCAGTTAAATCTCTGCCAAAGAACAAATATATTTCTACCTGCCTTTGGGGTGGTGTTTAGAAGAAAAACCAAGGTTAACACTACTCACAAATGCCTAAGCTTCCTTTAAACTGATATTATACCAAACTTGAAGATTCTCTAAAGACAGCCTCCCATCTTCTGACTTTAAGCTAAGTCTGAAATGAATGCGCTTGCTGGGTGGGGGGAAATGATGTTATGGCTGCCATCACATGTGAAGTGGTTTTAAAAGCAATTAATTCCAGTGTTTCAGATTACAGTGTGGTTGTATTGAGCATTCCTGACCATGGTAACATTGTCCTTTAAAAAAATATATATTAAAAAAAAAGAGTCATTAGTGACACTTCACCACCCCCCAGCTCCTTGAATATTCTCTGCAGGCTAAACATCTCCAATTCCTTCAGTCAATTTTTATATGACATATTTTATAATCCTCTCACCATCATCGTGTATTAGGTAGGTAAATAAATGCTTGTCATGTAGCTGGCCCTCATTACATATATTCTGCAGCTGCTTTGCTTGTAATTTTTAAATATTAAATTTGGTCAGTGGGAGATTTCTATTTTGGTATTTCCAGCTTCTGGCAAAATGAGCTAAGGTTTGACACTAAGAGTTCACTTATCACTTGACCAGTTTTGCCCTAATGAGAATCTTCTTAAAGCATAACTTTAAGTGTGCCAACAAATGGGATGATTGTCATGTTTGAAAGAAACAATTCGATGTTTCCATGGCCCCGAGTAGGATCATAAGAAAGATGTTTGATGATGGCCCTATGAAGCCATACAGCTAGAAGTTACTGGCTTACGTGACACCTGACTGAATCCTAGATAACAGGTTCACTTCCCTTTCTTGTGTAAGTGAGACTGTATTCTGGAGTGACTGCACAGGAATCCTAGCCAGCAGCTATTGGAGGGCCCACTAGTGTGAATGTAGACTCTCAGGTTACAGCCTGAGTACAGGTATTCTTTCATTTTTATATGAATATGCCAATGCCTTACAAAAAAAATGCCTAGCACGCTTCAACAAAACACCATAGACATGTGATGCTTGCATACGCAATCACTAATACAAATTTTGTAATTCAAAGATAAGTCTACTTACTGTTTTTGATAGCAGGAATAGAGCTGAATTAGCAAACCAACAGATTCCTGGTTGCTTTCCATGTGACACCTGGTCAATGGCCTGCCTAAAACGTGGCCCTAAAATGAAACATAAATCTGTACTTGTTTCTGGACCAGGGCAGAATATGATAGTAATATCACCTGCCTAGGTTCTGGATAGTATGCCTCCCAATGCAATTTGATACAGCAAGAGAATACTGTTGACAAAATATAAATGTCTTTTTATATTGTGGTGCATTTATTAAGCACCTCAGTATTGTAGTTCACTGAGCTAAACACTGGGAGACAGAGTTCAGATGAGACATATGAGTCATTGGAGAAGAGTACAGAATAAAGGTACTTTAAACATCAACTTAGAAAACTATATGTGCAAGAATATTTACTGAGGAACAGTTATTCTTCTTGTCCCATGCACTACTCCCAACTGCATTAAGCTGGTCATTTGACTCATTCCAAGTTGAAATATTAGAACTAAATGAAACTTTCCAGTTCTCCAAAGTGTATGCTACTTTCCTTTATTCCTTTATCCACATTGATTTATTGTTGTTATTACTGTTTTAATTAGCATGTTGGCTTTCTTTTATTATTTTTATTTTATCTTTTCTCTATTCTTTCTAATCCCCCCAAAACCCTCATATACCTTAATAAGTATGCTAATTAAAAAATTAAAGTTCCTTGATACCAGGTTGACTACCTAAAGTACCTCCCTTGTTTTATTGGTCATTGTTCAAGAGTTCCATTGGAGTGAACCAAATGGTGATTTGATATAGAAGAAGAAAACAGGGCAAAAATGTGTGTAGATTTTTCCATAGCTGGTTTCCTGTCCATAAGGTTCCTTACCTAACCATGGCCAAGAAACAAGATGCTTTAGGCACTGATATATGATAGTCTCACATTTGTAAAACTTTGACACAGTCAAGGTCATAAAATAATGAGTGGCCATGAGCTTTCTTATCTGAAACTTTATTAGTTAAAAGAAATATTTGTGCTGGAAGGATTTATTGATTGCAGTGGTTTCTTTACACTGTGAGTGTAATGTTAGTGTTATATAAATAAGAGGTCACTAGAAGGTTTTCTACTATTTTTTTTTTCGTTTTAGGGAAAAAAAAAACAATTATTTTAGTATTTGTCTTTCTAATGTAACACAGGCTCATGGCTTAGTTCACTGTGTCTTGAGCTGTTCTTTCTTTGGGAAGTTGCTTAAGTTTTGAGAAAAAAAGGTAATATCATTAGCTTAATAATACGATATTATTAATGTCTAGTACCAGGTGAAAGTAATGATGTATAGTCTTACAAAAAAAATTACTTTTTTGTTGTTGTTCTATTAAGCCTTGCTACCATCTTAAGAGTTGATATACAACTTGAGATCCGTTTTATTCATAGTGAACTTATTCTGAATCAAGACACCTAGGTAACAGTAAACTAACTTTGTTTTGAAAGTTGCATTTTCGGGGCGGCTAGGTAGTGCAGTGAGTAGAGTGTTGGCCCTGGAGTCAGAAGGACCTGAGTTTGGATCTGGCCTCAGACACTTAATGCACACACAAATAAAAACCTAGCCATGTGACCTTGGGCAAGTTACTTAACCCCAATTCCCCTCCAAAAAAAAGAAAAAAAAAGAAAGTTGCATTTTCTACCACAGAGTTAATGTGTTACTTGAAATTATGATGATGATATTAATGATAATAATAATTATGCTGAAATATGCTTTTCCACTAAACAGTTATTAATTTAATGCTGAGTATGTGAAAGGTACTGTATTAGATGATGAGGAGATAAAGGTAAATTAGACATGTTTCTTTGCCCACAAGCCTCATAGTGTTTTAAGAGGGTTAAGCCCAATAAGAATAATTTAAAAGAAAACATGATTAATGCAGTAGAGAAAGACAAACACAGTGCTAAAGGAGGACAAGGAAAGGGAAGTTACTTCTTTCTGGGGATGTGAGCAAAGCTTTGTGGAAGAAGTGGTATATTCCATGGCTCTTTGCAAGACTGGTTAGGAGTTTTCATTGTATTCTAAGGCATAAGGGCCAGTGTGAGCAATAATAACACAAAGGAGATTGTGGGATGTATTCAGCAGACTAAAAGTGATACAGTTTGGCTGGACTACAGAGTATATGGGTGTGAAATAGGCTAGAAGGGCAGCCAGGTGGCACAGTGGATAGAGCACTGGGTTTAGAACCAGGAAGATATTTTCTTGAGTTTATATCTGGCCTCAAATATTTGTTAGACATGTGACCCTGGCAAGTCATTTAACCCTGCTTGCCTCAGTTTCCTCATTTGTAAAATGAGCTCGAGAAGGTTATGGCAAACCAGTCCAGTATCTTTGCCAAGAAAACCCCAAATGGTATTACAGAGGGTCAAAAAAGACTGAACAACAACAGGAACAACAATAGGCTAGATAAGACGTGTGGGTTGTTACCCAGTTGTATATAGATCTTTGAATGTCATACTATTGTGTTTGCATTTTAACAGTCGTTACTGGGGAACCACTGAAGGTTTATGAGCAATGTAGTGGAGTGAATTTAACAACTGTATGATATTTTTTGTCTCCTTTATAGCTTTGTTAAAATACTTTGATACTTTGCATTCTTTATGCTAATGCTACTGGGATGTAGTCTTAGAATGCTATAATTTGAATATTCAGAAACAATGTGCATTGAAATTAATGTTGTTGTGATACCAAAGATGATAGATACTGTAAGTACCGACATAGGTATGTATTATAAAAAGGCGAAAAAGTAGAGCAAATTATTTTTGGGAATAGATCATGAAGGAAAAAAAATCCATTCTTTTATAATTAATCTAGGTACAGTCAGATATTTCACGTCCATTGTGAGTATCTACTTTTTATCCCATTTATTGAATTCTACTAAGACTTCTTCTGAAGTGTAGTTAGACTGGCTAAGGAAGCTTTTGTGAAACTTCACTAAGCTTCTGAAAGATTTCTGTAGATTTATAGATATGGAAAAAAACAAGCTAAAATAGAGGACTTTTTAAATGTAAATGGGAAAGATGTAAAGTTGTAAGTTTTTTATAAAGACTTTGACTTTCTTTTCGCCTCTGAGCTGAATGCACTTTGAAGTATGGATTATAGCAAAAAAAAAGTGCATATTTTATCATGTTATTTTTTTATCCTGGTTCAGTGTAGTACATTGTTTCTAACAGACCAATATATCAGATTATTTCTGTGACTAGATATTGACAAAACTAGAGTTAATCAGTATACTGGACTAGGCATATAGATTTTTTGCAGTGTCTATATCTTTATGATGTTGTTCTCTGCCTCTTAACATTTTTCACTTTCCCTAATGGTGCCATTGCATGCTCTTTCTTTAGGGTGTTATTGATTAGTATAAGCATTTTTTAGTTGTGCTACCTGTCTTGATTTTTTATCAAGTCTCCTTATATACCTAGAGTGCCTCACATCTTTTTTTTTTTTTAGCAATGCTTTCGTGACATTTTAATCTGTAATTTTTATGTAAATACTGAGCCCTCTCTTTCTTGTTCTTCAAAGATATCACTGCAGATGGCGTGTAATGATATTTCACAGACTAATTGTATTCCTCCTATCCATCTCACACTGGGCACATGTATGTTTGATGGCTAAACACTTTGTGAAGGGAAAGTCCCCGGCAGCTTCTGACCTCTGACTCACATGCTTGGCACTATACTTTATATGCCTGTTTTTAAAGAATGAAAGAAAAAAAAACATTTACTAAGTTTTTATTATGTGCCAAGTATCAGAGATACAAATAGAAAAACAGATAGTACCTGCTCTCATGGGAAAACCAACATTGTAAGGTTTCAGCTTCAAGTCAGAAGAAAAAGTCCCATAGTTCTTAGGTAAAGCAGTAAAGTAGACCATGACTGACCTTCTTTAATACCATTCCTTCCGACAAAACCATGCCCATTTCTTATGTTGACCCATTTTACAGTGCCAAGAACTTTGGTGCTGATATCTTCAGTGGTTAATGCTACTTCAGTGGTCAGGGAGGCTTCACTTGCTGGTTGAGAGAGGGAGCATTTACATAGCACCAGCTGTGTACCAGCCATTGTGTTAAGCACTTTACAGAATTCATCTCATTTGATCTTCACAAAGGCCCTACAAGGTAGGTGCTATCATCTCCATATTATGGTAGAGGAAACCGAAGCAAACACATTAAGTGACTTGCCCAGGGTCATACAGCTAGTGGTATTTATATTTATATAAATGGTGGTATTTATATCTCCAGATTTCTTGATTCCAGGCCCCATGCTCCATTAACTATGACCCCTAGGTGCTTTGACTGGTAGTAGTGGGTCAGTATTTGGAGGTGGTGGTGGTAGAGGTGATGGCAGTATATGGATTAGCCTGGTACATGCTACCTCTTGTCAGTCAATAAAAATTTATAAAACACCTATTACTGTAAACCAGGCGCTGTACTAAGGGCAACTATACAAGGACAGTTAAAGTACAAAGAGAGATAAAATATAGTCCATGTCCTTGAGGAGCTCACAGTCCAATGGAAGAGACAGTATGCAAACAACTATGTACAGATAAGCTATGCACTGGATAAAAGGGAAATAATTGACTGAGGAGACAATCGGGAAATGCTTCCTGTGGAAGATGGGATTTTAGCTGAGACCTGAAGGAAGCCAAGAGTCAGAGCTGAGGAGGGAAAGCATCCAGTACATGCGAGAACAGCGAGTAAAGATGCCTGAAGATGGGGGTGGAGTGTCTTGTTTGAAAAACAGCAGAGAGGCCAATGTCACCAGACTGAAGGGCACTTTGGGGAGAATAGAGAGGGTGTAGCATATAAGACTGGAAAGGTAGTGATTATGAATGGCTTTGAATTCAAAGCAGAGGATTTTATATTTGATCCTGGAGGTAATAGAGAGCCACTCTAGTTTATTGAGGAGGCATATGACATGGTTAGACTTGCCCTTCAGCAAGATCACTTTTACAGCTTAGTGAAGGATGTACAAGAGTGGGCACACTTGTGGCAGGCAGACCAACCAGCAAGCTGTTGCAATAGTCCAGGTATGAGGAAATAAGGGCCTGTACTAGGGTGTCCAAGGAGAGAAGGAAGTTATGTAAGAGGTGTTAGGAAGGTGTAAAGCCAAGCACGAGCAACTCTCCAGAGGACTGCTGCTGTGAATAACTTTAAGGTTCTGATCACATGGTATAGTGAACTCTCTATTTATTCAGCAATAAACTAAAACAACACATTCACAGAAACCAAAGTACTCTATTCACAACAGTATTACTAAGGTGGCCACATCGTCTTAAACAAAAGATAACATTCAGTAAATCACAATGTCAATCAATCAATAAAAAGTACCCATCTAAAGTCTCCTTTCATCTTGATTAGATGCTGGCTTCCAGTCATCCTTAACTTAAGGTAACATCCTTTCTTTCTCTCAGAGTACTCACTGTTTCATCTGGACCATATTGCTGACCCTAGGGGGTCAGCAGCTAGTCAGTGTTTGGTAAGGATGACTGACTCTTTCTTCTCAAAAGTTGTCTCCTAGATGATGGCTATTGGACAGGAAGCAATATTAATCTTCTTTGGAGGTGACACTATTGTTGATGCCATTGGCCTTATCTGCCTTCATTTATTCCTTTCTGTTGAAGCACCATCCTATTAGTTGATATTTCAAGGGCTGTTCCGACTTTGTTGATATAATTTCTGCTTCTCAAAATGTCATTATGTTCAAGGCAGCACAAATCAATATATGTTTAATGAGGATCTATCTTCTCTCTCTGGTATCAAAAGATATATGGACCAGAGCATATGTATCTATGAAGAAAGTCCTATGTCAAAAGATAGATGAATTCAGATAAAATAAAATGACTAGTCCTCCAGAAGACAGATCTAGATATATTATACATTGACAGACATAGTTGTGGTTTGTGTTTCATTTGGCTTGGTTGTTTTTTTTCTTTATTACATATATTGGGAAAGTAAAATGACATGAATAAAATAAAGATATCAAAGAAAAAATTTTACAAAGTGAACCCAAAGTGAATTTTGGGGTTGTTTTGTATCCACACAATGTATATATACATATTTTTGTGTGTGCATATATATGTATATATGAATGGATGTATCTATGTACATATATGCATACAAAAAAGAAAAAATTACTTTGGGTTCACTATAAAAATATATATATACATATATGTGTGTATGTACTTATGTGTATATATATATATATATATATATATTTACTGATGGATGTATGTGTATGTGTTTATATAGAGAAACAGAGAGAGAAAGAGAGATAAAAATAGAGGCAAAGAAATGAAGGATGGTTACACTTTGAACAGGTAGATGAGAGTAAAGGAAATTCCAGGATTTTCTTTTTTTAATCTTTTATTAACCCTAGAGATATTTCCATAATCTCTTCTTAGTTCTCTTTGCCTTTACACTGCCAGAGTAGTCATTTGCATATAATATTTTCTGACTGGCTGCCCCAAGCACTTAGCACTTGTTGCTTATGAAGAAATCAGAGTCTCTTAGAAGATGGGGAACAAACTCTTTACACTGTGCAATTTCCCAAATGCAATATAGCCCATTCTCTTTTTCCTGTTCTATTATGTATGCAAGTCATTTTTTGGTTTCAGTGTCTATCCAAGATACATATTTTAAAATTCTAATTCATTTGCAACTACATGCCATATTCTAGGAAATAAGCATTTTTCATCCATTTAGGTTTTCTTATGTGGGTTGTTAGGCTTGTGGTTGTATATTCATCTGAGTCAATGCTTAAGTATTCTGGTACTTGATGTAACCAATGAAGTATCATCTACAAACATGTCCATCACATGCTTTTTTGGCATTTTTTTCTAACAAATTTTGTTATTATTTATACTTTTTCTATATAAATTGATTGTCACCTTAACTTTAAACTACAAATAGTAAATGAAAATTTAACTTGAAAAGTATCCATTTTTAAGTAGTCATCAATCTTTAATTAAACTGGAAAAAAAAAAGCCCACAACCCTGGATGAAAGCTGTCAGCTACCTTCTTGGATTATTTATTATTTTATTTGTACTAAAGACAATTTGACAACTGGGTGTATTTATACACATATTTAGTTACTAAGTTATTATCAAAAGGGAAATAAATTAGATGATGTTAATTAGGGCCTCCCCAGCCTAAGCAATTTATCATCTGCCCTGTTCTACCACTGTTCAGCATCTCCCCAGGAAAAATGACCCCTCTGACCTGGACCACCAAAGACCATGTGTTACTCCCCAAGGTGAAGGAGAGTTAATCCACTTAGCTCTGGGACTGGACTCTGCTATAGAGATGCTAGTGAAAACTCACCTAATCTACTTTATTTATTAATCCCCACTGCTACCATAAAGGGGTCTTATTACATTATGTCTACTGGGCTATGGCTCTAATCAAAACCCCTCTGCCTACTCCACCAAAACTCCCTTTCTTGGCCTTAAGTCGTGTGTGTGTGTGTGTGTGTGTGTGTGTGTGTAGACATATAATTATACATTTATATAAAAACTTTATAAATATATGTATGTACATATTTGTATCTACCTATTAGAATATGAACTCAGTGTGAAGAAGAACTATTTCAATTTTTCTTGGTATCCTTAACACCTGGCATAGATTTTGGAACATCACAAGTAGTAAAATGCTTCCATCTTGATTGATTTTTAGACTTGTACAGTCTTCAATATAGTGAATATTCTATATAAGAGTATTTTAAAAAGCAATTTCAGTGGTCAAATTTCCAGTGTTGATTATCTTATTTATTTAATCATTCATTCATTTATTAGTGGATTAATCTAGACCTATAATTTCATCAGTGTAAGGACAATGTTACATAGGTACCATGGTCACAGAGGGGTTAAGTGATATGGACAGGGTTCTGCAGTCACTATGTATTAGAAATAGTTCTTGAACCTAGGTTGGCCTTATTCTAAGGCTGGCTGTCTATTCAATATACCCCATTGCTTCCTCATGTTAGTTGTTAATAACAGTGCCTTCATTTTTTGAATTGCTCAAAGCAACAATTTTCTTCCTTTATGAAAACTTCTCAAATCTGGTTTAAGTTCTTTATTTTATAGTATTTTTAAAACTCAACAAAGGCACGTGTATGAATTCTAGATAATATACTTTTTTATTAACGTAGTTTTAAAAATTTCTTGGACCAAAAAGGTTAGGTAAAGTGTGAATGTGTGCTTGTGCATGCATGTGCATTCCTGAAACTATCAGTCAAGATAATCTCTTTTTTTGCAACTCAAGGGAGTTCCTTTGAAAGTCAAAAAGGGAACTCTGCTGCTCAGTTGAAAAGGAACCAAGATCTGGCCTAAGATGAATATTGACTTCCTATGAGCCCCAAGTGTGGTATGGGAACCACTTATGCCTCTGAATTTTCCTTATCATGAAACCACTTAGTTTGAATGTTTCTAAGGTCAGTGGCATACTCCATGGGATTGTAATGTATTCTTCTTGTCTCCACTACAAGACAGTCAATGTAGTTGCTAGCCTTTTTTTTCCTCATGGAGGTAACATTTTGGGGCACTTAAAATAAGTCATCATAGTGCCTTTAGAGATGAAAGGCTTCCCTGTAGAAAAGATGGCACTTATGATATACTCGAAACCTTATCTCATGAAGTCCCAGAGAAAGACATTCATTTTACTTCAGCAAAAGAAACACATCATCAGCTTACTGAATGTTCCCTAGTGCAATGTAAATTCTCCACACAGAATGGCAGAATAATTCTCTTAAGGGACCAGTGGAATAACCTATACATGTTGCCATGGTTTTGACTAAATGCTTCCAGTATTTTATATTCTGAAGTTTATCATCATCAGCAAGCTTTTTATTCATTAAGTACCTTTTTTGCATGTGGAATAAATGATCATACCCTTTAGAAGCTTACAATCAAAAATCCAAATTGGTACTTCTGAATAACAGTTCATTTCTATTATTCTTATTTTTTTGTATGAGGAAAGAGATATAGGAGAAGAGAGTTAAGTAATTACTCAGAGTTATCAAAGAAAGGAGTTAGCTTGGTATAATGGGAATAGTGCTGTACTTGGAGTCAGAGCCTAAGGACTTGGCTAAGGACCTGTGTAGTCTTAAATAAACTGCTTGTGGCAGCTAGGTCGCGCAGTGAATAGAGCACTGGCCCTGGAGTCAGGAGGACCTGAGTTCAAATGTGGCCTCAGAAACTTAACACACACACACACACACACACACACACACACACAAAAATAGGCTGGTGACTTTGGGCAAGTCACTTAATCCCAAATGCCCTGCAAAAAAACCCAAAAAACAAACAAAAAAAAACACTTTATTTTTCTGTGCCTAGGGGTCTTTTTGCTTTTTACTTTTTTTTTTTCTTTGCTTTTATAGAAAAAATTAGAAGGAATGATCCTTAAGCTCTACCTTCAGATCTGTGAATTCATGAACCTAAATCAGTGCCAAAATGGGGCTTCAGTGCAGGCCTCTTTTTCTATCAATTACAAGAAATTTCTCTATTTTACCGAATGATTGTGCCTATAACTATATCTATATGTCTATATGTCTATATATATATATATATATTTAGTGAATTGAAACTTGGGTGGTAGATATGGTTTGAGGGGAACTGTGTTTTTTATTTCTTATATCATTAAAGCAGGAGTTCTTAGCCTGAAGCCTGTGAACTTAAAAAAAATGGTGATAACTATACTTGGATATAATTGGTTTCCATTTTAATCTTATGCATTTTATTTTATGAATTCAAAAAACTATGATGAGAAGGGGCCCATAGGCTTCAAGAGACTGTCAGAGGAGGCCATGACACACACAAAAAAGGTTAAGAATCCCTGCATTAGAGAAATATATAATTCAACTGGATCAAAACATGATTGGACTGGATAATCTCTAAAGCCCCACCTCTTAAAATTTAATGATTCTCCATATAATACTATGATCCTAAGATAGCCTATTTATATGACTTCCTAGTTTCGCACAGGACCAGCATCACACCCCATGAGACCCTAGCAAGTGATGATTATTTTTTATATGAATTTATTTCAAGGTTCATGGAATTACAGACCTTGCAAGTAAATGCGCTATAGATATCTAAATATCTTTGACTTTAACATATGGGAGGGAAGGTATTTTAATTTAATCTTGTAGGGAGAGCTAAGACTTCATTGCTTTTAGGACAGTACGAAAGCAGATAAGTGGCATCTCAGCAGCAGGGGTAGTACGGTGCAGAGAGCTTCAGGCCTGGAGTCAGGAAGGCCTGAATTCAAATCTAGCTTTACACATTTACTAGCTATGTGACCCTGGCAAGTTGCTTCACCTCTGTTTCCTCAATTTCCTCCTCCATAAAATAGGGATTACTATTACCTATCTCCCAGGGTTGTTGCAAGGATCAAACGAGATAATAATTGCAAAGTGCTTAACATAGTGCCCAATACATGGTAAGATACATAAATATTAGTTATTATTATTAAAATTATTATATTAATTAAAAGGCCACTCTCCCCTTCTAGCCTTACCAAGAGAAATGAGTCATGTCCTAGGGGTGATTTCCATGGAATGGCCAGGGGCATTAGAGGAGCTGAAAAGAATTTATTCACTCTAATTCAAATAGTAGGTTGAGTATAAGGAGCAGGAACCTAAAAAAAGAGCTAAGACAGACAATGCTTAAAGGATTTCTTTGGCTCACTGTTGAGTACTTTGGCTGGGGTCTGAATTATAGAAGAGCTGATTTAGCCTATAGGAGTGTCAGACCATGTGAAAACTGATAGACTTTCAACCCCTAGAAGCTTCATAAAAGCTATAATTTAACAAAAACCAACAACAGTAAGTAACTAACAGAGAGCAGTTCAGACACAGGCAGAAAACAGTGCAAAAGAGATAATAAATTGGAAGGGGACTGTCACCCTTACCATCCCCCACCCCAGGCTTGTCCAGTATTTGATAAAGCAATTAATAGCATGACAGCATCACCAAAACAGGAGCTGTCTTTAGGGACTCTATGAGGAAGAAAGTGGTATTAGTGTTCTAATAGGGACACAAAAACTGTCCCAATGTGAATGTTATTATTGGAATTTAAGTCATGCAAGCTGCCCATGTATTCTGATTATTTGCATTCTTTATACGTATCCTCTCCCATATGTGCAGCCTTTTCCTCTTAAGTTCCTTAGCTGTGAATATTCCCTCTCCCATTGGTGGTGTCTCCTGAGTATAGGGGAGAAATTTTCCTAGTCATTTATTTTGCTTTATGGTTTAAATCTATTTATTTTGCTTTGAGCTAAGATGTCTTCTGTTTAGTTGATTAAAAAAAATAAAGGTGGGGACTTGTTACATGTTATTTTGAGAGACCATTAACCCAAGCATTCTTTGAGCCTGGATAGCTTTTAGGACATCCATGACTATGGAAGATCTGTGTCACTGTTGCTGAATTATTTGAGAAAAAGTACCATGAAGCCCCACAAAATTTGACTCATGGTCTTCTCTCAACCAATTAGATGAAAAATTTTGGGGGAAAAGGATTATATTTGAATTAATATGTTGTAAGCAATACTTTTGAAAATAGCTGGAGAAAAGAAGGAGTGGTTACTCAACTTACCTCTAATATGTGGGGATTTGTGAGTTAGATTTAGAAAAGGAAGAGAGTTTCCATCTTTAGCCTATACATCAGAGATTCTTAACCATTTTTTTACGATTGTGGAAATAGCTTGATGACTACATAGAAATCTACTCTATAGCATGTGTCCCTACCTACCTACGACATTGCTGTGTATAAAGTAACACAGGGGAATTTTATTGTTGCATATTCAGGAGAAAAATGATTCTAATACAAACAAGAGTAATAATGTTAACAATATCATTGTCACATAACCATTAGCCCCTCTCTCTTTTCTCACACTTAATATCCTAAAACTTTTATTGAGTTGGACCACTGTGTATGTGGTTCCACATTAGTCACCTGGTGCTGTATTTTCAGATCTTATTTGCACGTGAAATCAGTGGTTCCCCAATATGTTTTGCTCATAACATGACAGTCTAAAGTGAAGAATGATGTAAAATGGCAGCCCCATGGGAGAAACTGGAGATCCACACATGCACACTTTCCCTTTGCTAAGAGCAGCTGTTTCTGTTGATTTCTCTAAGTTCAAGGCCTTACCTGTTTTAGGGTTAGTGTGGAAGTATAACAGGCAAGTTTTGTTTATTTTGGGATTACTCTATGCTGCATGTACTAGGTAAGTAAAATATATGTCAAAATTGTTTATGAATTTTACTTTTTCTTTAATAATTTAATATCCACAGTTTTATGGAGAAACTTGTGACTTATCACTGTACTGCAGCACACTCTATGAAGGCTACTGCATTGTGTAGTAAATAGTGTCTGCTTTCTAGTAGTTTTTACTATTAGGAATACTCTTTGCCTATAACTTAGCCTCCAAATAAGCACAGAGAAGACTCATTTTCTCTTTTATGTGGCATCTTAATTGTATGTTAAAAAGTATGTACTTAGAGAGGTGAAGAGCAGTTAGGTGGTACAGTGGATAAAATGCCAAACTTGGAGTTAGGCAGACGCTTCTTTGTGAGTTCCAATCTGGCTTCTGATCCTTACTAGCTGTGTGACCCTGGGCAAGTCACTTAATCCTGTTTGTCTCATCTGTAAAATGAGCTGGAGAAAGAAATGGCAAACCATCCAATATCTTTGTCAAGAAAACCCTAAATGAGGTCAGGAAGAGTCAGACATGACTGAAAGGATTATACAACAAGAGGGAGGTGAACTGAATTATGGATGTTATTTTCAAGAATGTGCTCTTTTTTTTTTGGAGGGGGGAATGTAGGGAAATCAGGGTTAAGTGACTTGCCCAAGGTCATAAAGCTAGTAAGTAGTGTTAATTGTCTGAGGCTGGATTTGAACTCGGGTCCTCCTGACTCCAGGCCAGTGCTCTATTCACTGCAGCATCTAGCCACCCCAAGAATGTACTCTTTTTTTTGAGGGAAATTGGGATTAAGTAACTTGCCCAAGGTCACATGGCTAGGTTTTTATTTGTGTGTGTGTGTTAAGTGTCTGAGGCCAGATCCGAACTCAGGTCCTCCGTCCATGACTCTAGGCCAGTGCTCTATTCACTGCAGCATCTAGCCACCCCAAGAATGTACTCTTAACTTAAAACAATTACTGTTTTGCTGCACCAATTACAATGATGAAAATTATTTAGATAACTTTAAAAATTTTCATTTTATTTTTGAATCATAACTTACCCATTTATATTATACCTTGGAAGAGGTTAGGACCACCTTAGGAGCCATTTTAATTAGACTCCTTGCAAAGACATGGACTTTTTTCTATCTTCTCTGGGAAAGAAAAGTCCTTGCTATGAGATTCTAGTGATTAGTAAGTACTACACAGTTAATGATGATACAGATAGTTCTGTATAGAAGGCCTGCTTCAAGATATCTGAAGTCAGGATGCCAACATCAAGATATCTGACTAAGCCATAAGCTTTGAATTGGCTCTGATACTGGCTTATCAGTGTGGCTGTCACTAAATGATTTCACATCTCTGGGACTCAGTAAAATAATATGGTTAGAGAAGAAGTAGAAGGTTCCTTTCAACTCTAAATCTGTGATTTCATAAAGTGTCTCATGATGTCAAAAAAAATTTTTGAGATAGAGATATATCTAGGATGAAAATACAGTCTGCTAGTAGGATCCAAAATGGGTTGAATAACGATACTCAAAGCATGGTAATCACTTGTTTTATTTAACAGATATTTATTAGGTAACTCCAAGGCACTGGGGATACAAAGGCAAAATCACATTTTCAGAGTGAGAATACCCTTGTACTTGAACCTGGAGAGGGTCTTATTTTTTCTGTAAGATAATTTTCCATGCCCTTATAGATACAAAGTTTTAAAAATGCAGTACAGAGGATACTGCAAACTAAAATTATCTTGATGAGGAAATTTAATAAGTTTGGGAACCTTTTTGCTTGTCATATCCCTGAAGGTTCTTTGTAATTTTTCTGTGGCAAAAAATCCAGTAAATCAAATAATGCTTACTTGACTGATAGATAAGATAGATAGATAGATAGATAGATATAGATATAGATATATAGATATACATCTCACTAATCTGAGAAAAATTTAGCTTTCTAGAAATAATATGGATCAGTTTTGTCTTTGGCAAAAGGCAAAAGAAATATTTTCCTTAATGTCTCTTAAAATACTTAAATGCTTAATTATGCTTTACTAAAGTATGTTTTAAGGGTGTGGGACATTGGGAGGGTTCTTTTCCAATACTATTCTAGCATTATGTTGGTGAAACAAATAGATTAATAAGGATAGTCAGGGGAATATTTCAGGCTATTTTGAGAATCCTACAGTCTTCTTTGCCCTACTTTAGGGGATATAAGAATTACATTCAGTCTGGTAAACTTGACTTTTTTTAAGTAAAATGACTTTAAGTCTGAGCCTCAGCTTAAGATGTGGATTTTTTTAATCTTTTTTTTTTTTACTTATTTTCTACCCTCCAACTCAAATGTCAGTCATGCAGTCATTTTTATAATAAATTTCACAAACACATCAGAGAAGGACTGATTCCTTGCATGTTAAGGTAATCCTTTAAAGGTCTTCATCTAACCAATGTGAGCCTCTGAGATAAGGTATTGGGAGGTTGTTTTTTCAAAAATGTGAAGGAATATTTTGAGAGTAGCCTTTGAAGTTTGAAGTCCTTTCTCTTTTAGTCTCCAACTTGCCAAAGCAGACTCTCACTTAAAGTATCTGGGAACATTGATGCCTTGGTTAATTAGTTTGACAAGGAAATGAGGTTTGGAATTACTGTTGTTCAGCAACGTGCAGTGCTGGAACATCACAGTGAAATTTGGGAAGCAGATTTATGTATCATGAAATTTATGGGTTTCAAAGACATTAATATTTTAGAACAGGCTAGTTAAAAGATGAGGGGGGGCATGACATATATTCTGTTATTATTTTAAAATGCTGGCTGTTAGAATGTTTATGAAGTAAGAGATGATTTGGTTAACTATGGGCCAGGCTATCTCAATTTTGAAACAAATAACACGTTATATGCATTATAAGTATGTATATATATATGTATAAATGTGTTCATTTAGATGTGTATATGTGTGTCTGTATATGTGTTTGTGAAATTTGTATATTTTTGAAATGTTTGTGAAATTTATATATACATATGTTTATATATGTAGAAGGAGAGAGAGAGAGAGAGAGAGAGAGAGAGAGAGAGAGAGAGAGAGAGAGGGAGAGAGAGAGAGAGGAGGAGAGGGGTGCATATAAAATATATCCAGTGAGAGAGTATATGTTTATATGTTTATGTATGTTTTTGTATGGGTATATACTGTACTAGCAACCACATTGGCATACCCAGGATCGCTGCTAGCATAGGTTCTTAGATCTGTTTTACTAGGAAAGATAGATGTTTATGGGATCAACAAACTTTTTAAATTATATTCACTAGTTCAGGGGAAAAGTCAGCTCCCTGAACTTCAGAGAAAATATAACAAAAACCAACAGGGCTCTGACTGCCTGAATAAACTATACACTTTACATATATCCTTGGAGGAGAGAACCTTTACATCTGAGCAGTCAGGGAGCTCTAAACATACAGCCACTCAGAATCTCGACCAGGGAATCACAAGATTCTTCTCAAAAGTGATCTTGCAAAGCAAAATACCAACTCATAGTATATATGTATTGTATATATATATATATATACATATACACACTATATGTATATACACATACATATATATGTATGTATATATGTATATATATACATACATATATATATACATATACACACTTCTCAGAGCCCTAAGGCATCATACCCCTTGTGACTCAGTGCCTAATTAGAAATTAGCATAAGGTACAAAAGCCTGTGTACAAGCAAGCCTCCTGTAAGCAAGCTTCCCTTAATGGACTTCACATGAGTCCTTTAAATGGGCCAGGAAGATCTTAAATCCCATTAAAATTACATATATATACACACACACAAATACAAATATATCATACCTTTTTTTTCCTCTCCTACCCTATGGTATAAGATACTACTAACAAATGATTGACTTCTATAGACAAGCTTGTCAAAAGACATGAATCTCATAGTGCCTTTGCATTTTTTTTTAACTAGGGCTAAAAGAAAAGATGAAGTAGAATGCTTAGGCATAATTTAGTAAGTAGTTAATATGGTGTATTGGGAGGAGAACTATATTTGGAGTCATAGAAACCTGGTTTGAATCCTGACTCTGGCACTTACTAACCTATATGTCCTTGAGTAACTCTTATAACCTCTCTGGGCCTCAGTTTATTTTTTTTTGAAAAATGAAATTGCATTAGTTGAATTCTAAAGTATAATACAGATGTAAATGCTAAGATTCTATGAAATTTACATGTATCAAATTCCCTTAATCTTGTTACAAAATGTTTCTATATGGTACTCCCCATTCCTCAGTGCTTCCAATTTTTTCATCAGTGAGAAGGAACAAATCAGTGGAGAATTCAAGGTTAATAATGTTATGAAATGATATAAATTGTATATTGGAAATTTAGTTAGGGTTAAATTCCCAGTATTGAACAATTAGTTATCTTGACCTTTAGAACAAGATATAACTTCCTCATCTTTTAAAGTTATTTTAAGTAATTATTTTTTAATTTCTAAATGGTCTGCTGATTTTCCCCCTTTTTTTCTTTAGAACACTAGCAAAAAAGTTAGGAGAAAAAGGGGCCACATATACTTTAAAGTACACACACACACACACACACACACACACACATACACACACACATACACATATTTAGCATATTTATTCAGAATGTAGTGGCCTAAAAATTCTTTCTTTGGTATTAGTGGAATCTAGAGATTCAACTAGATTCTAGTTTTATAATTTTTTTTCAAAAATCTTTTCTGACCACTAATGACCAAGCCTCAGTGATTTGATTATTTCAGAAATGGGGTATTTTGGGAAGAGTAACATCACCATGATATATACTTCCCTTCCATTATCATTTTTCTTGACATGATTTTGGCCTAAATGTCCTTGCTACAAAAATATATAGTGGGAGTTTCTCAATGGTTATTTTCATAATTGCTAAACCTTGATGAATGAAAAGGGCACTTTCCTTAACATTTCAAGAGTCTCTGTCATTAAATAAAAAATATTCAACTTAAGAGTACTCATGGGGACTAGAAAAGTTAGTATTCAGCATATCAACAGTAGCTGACATTTAGAGGATGCTTTAAGGTTTTCAGCACATCTCACCTACATTCTTTCATTTGATCATCACAATAAACTCTATAGGGCAGTTCTGTTGATTATACAGTGGATCAATACCATGATATTATGGTGCTTATTTTATAGAGGAGGAAACTGAGGCCCAGGGAGATGAAGTGAGCATCTGTTTAGGCTGTAGAAAGCAGATGAGCACAATGAGGTACATGTTTTACTGTTACTGTTTTATAAATACCCCCTTTTTTGAGGCCAGAAATTTCTTTGCTCCACAGCTTGTATTTTATACTAAGTTAAGGTGTTATCATGAAACCTCTGTTGGATAGTAACACAAAGGGGATGCAATTTTCACATCTTGAGATATTATAACCTTGATTCTCCACATTTCTAACACTGTTAAAGCAGGACTGACAAACTAAAAGCAAATTAACAAAAAACAATAACAAGAAACAGATAAAAGCCATTAAGTTTTGAAATTGGCCCACTGAATTATAATTTAAATTCTCCTTTGATAGTGATATACACAGACTAGGAGAACACAGGAATACATAACTTTTATGCCGACATTCCACTTAGTGAAAAATAATTGTTAGGTGAACAAATGTTAATTATGGGCAAGGAAGGTTTCCTGTAAGAGTGCTCACTTAAAATATGAAATGCAGACCTTTATGACCAGACCAGACCAGGATGGTATTCTCATCTTAGTAAGGCTTGTTTTTGATAGGATTTGGGAGCCAAAAGAAAATCAGAAGTTGACTATTTAACCAAACTAATAATAACCAAACCAAACCCTTGCTCTTTGTAGATTATGTTCTTTAAAACAAAAACAAAAAAAAACAACATTCTTTTTAAAATTTTCATTTCCAAATTTTGTCTCTCTCCAAAAAGCCCCTCCCCTTGAGAAGACAAGCAGTATGGTACTCATTCATATATCTGAAGTCATGGAAAATAAAGATAATGAAAAATGTATGCTTCAGTCTGTACTCAGAGTTCATTAGTTCTCTCTCTGGAGAGAGAAACAGCATTTTTCACCATGAGTCCTTTGGAACTGTCTTGGATCATTGTATTGAATTGAGTACCTAAGTCTTTCACAATTCATCATCCTTACAGTACTGCTGTTACTATGTACAATGATCTCCTGGTACTGCTCAAATCACTCTGCATCAGTTTATAAAGGTCTTCTCAGGTTTTTCTGAAACTGTCTTATTCACATTTCTTACAGCACAATAGTATTCCATAACAGTAATATGCCACAACTTGTTCAGCCATTCCCCAGTTGATGGACTTGATTCAAATTCTCTCCCACCACAAAAAAAAAGAGCTGCTATAAATATTTTTGTACAAATAGGTTTTTTCCTTTTTTCTTTGATCTCTTTGCAATACAGATTTAGTAGTGGTATTTCTGGCTCAAAAGATATGCATGATTTTATAGCCCTTTGAGCATAGTTCCATATTGTTCTCCAGAATGGTTGAATGAGTTCACAACTCCACCAAGAGTGCATTAGTGTCCCAATTTTTCCTTATTGCCTCCAGCATTTGTCATTTTCCTTTTCTGTCACATTAACCAATCTGATAGGTATTAGGTGGTATCTCAGAGTTGTTTTATTTTGAATTTCTCCAATTAATAGTGATTTATAACATTTGTCATTTGAAGACATATGAATTCATGCAAATTGAAATGAGCAGAACCAGGAGATCATTGTAAACAGTTAACAGCAATATTGTAAGGTTGATAAACTATGAAAGACTTGGGTACTCTGATCAATACAATGATCTAACACAATTCCAAGGGACCTATGATAAAAGATGCTATCCACCTCCTGACAAAGAACTCATGAACTCTTAATGCAGAGTGAAGTATAGTTTTTTTTTTACTTTCTTATTTTTTGTTTTGTTTTGTTTTCTTTCATATCCCAACCAATATAGAAATATGTTTTGCATTACTTCACAAGTTTTTGTTTCTCAGTCATTCAGTCGTGTCTGACTCTTCATGAGTCTGGACCATAGCACACCAATACTTTCCATGGGGTTTTCTTGGCAAAAATACTGGTGTTTCCCATTCCCTTCATATGTACAATTGATATTAAATTATTTGCCTTTTCATAGAGGGGTAAGGAGGAAGATGAAGGGAGAGAATTTGGAACTCACAATTTCAAAAAACAAGAGTTAAAAATTTGCTTTACATCTAATTTGGAAATATTTAATGAAATAAAAATAGATTTTTTAAAAGTAATAAGTTAATCATTACTAGAAGTAGATGGTGAATCTAGATAGAGGCTGGGCTAGGTGATTACTTGCTACAAATGTTGGCTGTCATAGAAGGGATTCTTAATTAGATATAGGTTGGACTAGATGATCTCTAAGGTCCCTTCCAACTCTTGAGATTCTGTGAACTGTCTTCTTCCTTTGTGTCTGAATTATTTTATCCTCACAAAGGTTAAATAGGTATTTTAAGCAGAATGTATTTCTAAACTGATTTAATGGTAATACAAATAACATTGATGCTATTGCTATTTTAAAATAATATTTATTTTGAATTAATGTACTTCTTTTTCATCTTAATTTTCTAACATTATTTTCCTGAATATATGTAGTTAAAATTTTTAAGCTCCTGAATTTTTATTTTTCTTGAATACTTCAGTCCCTAAGCAGAATAAAAATTATGATGTGCGTTTGTAAGTTATTGAGGAAAGAAAACAATGTTGAAGTGACGATATATTTTGAAGTAAATTCTTCTCTGTGGGACCAATTTGTTAATTAGCTAATAGATTAAAAAACGTATTCTTTTAGGGTTCATCAGTTATCCATAGAATCATCTCTTTAACATATGAATTTTTTATTGCTTCCTTTCAGAATCTTGCAAGATTTATTTGGCAAAATGTTTTTGGACCTTTTGCTGTTCAACATTGATCACCCAGACTATAGTGTATGAGTGATTCATAGTTGAAGGTGTATGAATTGCTGAGAAACTCCTTTTCATAATTCATGTAAATATTTTCCTTGTTATCAGAGTGGAACTGTAGCAGCTAGCTTGGGTAATCTGACCCTTATTTGTTACTAGCTCTTCAGCTGTTTCCCCTTGAATGTTACATTTAATGGCCTTGGAGGTTTGATTTGATATCAAGCTTCAGTTATTCACACAGATTGGAACTATGAGAGCAAATAGAAATGTTGACACACTAATACTATAATTTTCCCCTCTTATTTTCTTTAATGGAAAAACTCAAACATAATTTGAAGTGACTATCGAATCAGTGCACATCATAACTGCCTCACTGCTGTCAGGCAGGTTAGATTTTGAATAAAAAAAGAAATCATTAAAGAACATGGTAGACATTTTTCTTTCCTCCCCAATCTCCCCCTTTCCTCCATCTAAGTGTTCTAAGAACAAAGCCAATGTATATAGTAAAAATTTAAACATCTCAAATTGACGGATGTTTACCAGCACTAGTTTCACCAATGTTTGAAGGGCATTTCTGCCCAGCTAATAAGATGGATTGTCTTATTTTATAGCAAACATCAAAGGTGCTGGATGAGATGCCAGAGTTTCTGATGAGTAAATTTCATTTATCATGAAAAACTCTTTTAAATCATTGGGGCTTCTTTCTTCTTCTTCTTATAATTTTAATAGAGCTCGAAGCTGTCAAACCATTACATTTAAAAAGTTATCATCAATTTTTTCTCACAAATGCCAGTTCCTCTTCTTTAACGTTCTGTAATTGATAAATTGACAAATGTTAAACATGGATAAGGTTGCAAAAGCACTATATCATCAACTTCAGGTAAAAGCAGAAAATTAAATAATGCATATTTTGTGTTTCTGACATAAATGAAAAAGAATAAATAATATTTGAGGAGCATTGTAGAAGTGAACTATTTTTGAGGAGCCTCTTGAGATTTACCACCTTCCTCAATCTGGCAACAGTGCTCTGCCTTCCCACCAATTAAATATGACATTCCTCCACAAACTCTAATATCCAAACTAGCCAATACTCTTTTCAAACACACATGGTGTTTTCCTATGTCCTTACTCTTCCTCACAATGTTTCTTGTGCCTGGAATGCTTTCCTTCCTCTCCTTTGTCTGCTGAATTTATGCTCACTCTTTCAAAACCCAAATCAAATGTCATCTCTTCCATAAAGTTTTCAACGACTTCCCCCTTAGTCTTCTCTTATCAGACATTACCTTTCCCATCGGATTTCTAAGGGCAGTTTGCTTTTTACCTCTCTAGTACATCTATCCGGTATAATTATTATCTAAATATATACCATATCCCCCTATAATCTCCATTGACAGTAACAGGGAAATTGTAGTATCTAAAATGAATATTTCCTCCAGTGCATAGCATAGTATATTGTATACACTAGGCAATTAACTTGTTGAAAAAATTTTTCAGTTGTTTCTTTTAGTTTATTACCATTATGCAAGATTTCTGATTTCCTTAATCCTTGGTAGCAGTGTATAAAGTAGAAAGGTCACTGGTCCTGGTTTCAGATCCTGATTTTAGGACTATGATGATGATGATGATAACTATTGTTTATATAGCACTTCAAGTACTTTATAAGTATTATCTCACTTGATCCTTATAACAGTCCTGGGAGGTAGAACTACTGTCACCCTCATTTTACAGATGAGGAAGCTGGAACAGAGTTTAAGTGGTTTACTCAAGAGTTACACCATCAGTAACCTATGCTAGATTTGAACTCATGTCTTTCTGACTCCAAGACCAGCACAGCTTTGCTGCCTCTAGTTTACAAAAAACTTTGAATATATTATTTCATTGGATCCTCACAAGAGCCCTGAGATGTAGGTCCTATTATTATTCCCATTTTGTGGATGAGTAAACTGAGGCTGAGAGGTTTCATAACATGCCCATGGCTACATAACTTAGATCTTCCAAATTCCAAGTCCAGAGTTCTTACCTACTGGACCACCTCCAATTTTTATTAGCTATGTGAGCCTAGGTTAGTTGTTTAACATCTCTTTCCCTCAATTACCCTAGCTGTAAAGTGGAGATATAATGATACTTTACTTATTTACCTTTTAGGAGTATTTTGAAGAGAGTACTTTGTAAACCTTTAAGGGCAATTAAAATTTGAACTATGATTATTAGCTTTTGGAGGAGACAAGTGATTTTCAGAAAAGGTCATTTTATGTTTATTTTCTAGTTTAAAATTTTGGGTTATTTTTTCAGTTTACAAGCTTTTTTAGATTAATATGTTCCTCCATACAGAAAACAATATTAATTAAATAAATGAAGGTATGTGTATGGTCAATGAACAGATAAATGAATGAATCAATAAAGCCCTTAATATTTAACTGCATAGTCCAGCAAGACATACTTCCACATTAGCCATGTCTGAATATAAATATCTATTTGTATATTTTAAATTCTTCACTTCTCTATCGGGAGATCAATGACATATTTCATTTTCATTCTTTTGGACTTATGATTTATCATTTTGTTGATCAGAGTTCTAAAGGTTTTCAACTTTCAAAGTTGTTTTTCTTTATGTTGTTATTGTTATATAGATTATTCTTGTTCTGCTCACTTTCTTGTATTTCAGTTCATAGAGTTTTTCCACGATTCCTAAGAAATTGTCCATTTCCTTATTTTTGATGGCACAATGAGTGTGTATGAGATATTCATGGAGAGCTAGCTCCTCTGGTTTGGGTATTTGCTGAGCCCTTTTCAGGGTTGGGCGTCCACCTGATTCACCCAACTCTCACCTGTGACTTCAAGAAATTGTAGCATATACAGTGGCCACACCACTATAAAACCATCTTGGCAGAAAGTCTAAACTAGGTGGAGAGTAACCAACAGGGCTCAAACCTGTCAGTGATGTAGGGGGGTAGCTACCCCAAGTACATGAAAACTTCTGCCAGTGCAATAGGCAGATGAGAACAGTGTGTTCCAGTGGCCTTAAAGGTAGCTGAAGCAGGTGCTGTGGGGCCCTGAGAATTGTGTCAGGCATCAAAGATGCCAAAGTCATTCACTATATCCTGACTTTTGTCTTGCTAGTGGACTTTGATGACTCTGGAAGAGAAAGTGAGGCTAATGACTTTTTGCAACTCTGCCTCATTTATATCCAGTTCAAATGCAAGTCAAGACATCACCCCATGACATCATTGGTCCTCTTCAAAAATGAAGGAAAAACAATAGTGCACAGTAATATTGCATTACATTCATATGCAAGAATTTGTTTAGCCATTCTCCAATAGGAGGAAATCCCCTTCATTTCCAATATTTTACTATCATGAAAAGACTACTATAAATAGTTTTGTAGATATAGATCCTTTCCCCTTTTTAAAAATTTGAAATAAATAAATTGTACATACATACATATACATATGTATTATACCTAGGTCATGCTGAAAATGTACAGCTTGATAACTTTGTGTGCATAGTTCTAAATTGTTTAAATGCTGGACCAATTCATAGTTCCACTTACAGTGTACAAGTGTACCAGTTTGCCACAGCCCCTCCAAAATTCATCATTTTTCTCCTTTGTGTCCTTTGTCAGTCTATTAGATGCTAAGTGAGACCTCTGAATTTAATTTTCATTTCTCTAATTATTAATGATCCAGAGCATGTTTTTATATGATTATTGATTGAATTTCTTTCTTTGAAAACTGCTTAGAACAGGTAATTTTGGAACACATAAGAAAATAAAATATATATGATTATGGTTTAAATAGTGAAGAGGAATCCTTGAAGGAATATCTCTCTGTAAAAAAGATTTCAGTTTGTTTTCCTGTTCTGAGGGAAAACCTTTAACCTCATTCCTTTCTTCTCCTAATTTACTTTAGTTAATCAGGATTTGGGTTTGTTTTTGTTTGTTTGTTTATTATTTAAGGAGCTATTAAAATGTAGACTTTAAAGGAAAATGAAAGGAATAATTTTATAAGCTATAATTATTATAATTTTATAAGCTAACAACCATAGGAAGTTTCAATAATACTTTTTAAAAACCTGATCAGCAACCCAGGAAAAATATGTTATGGATCAAAAAGACCAGGCACTCAAATTTTTGAAATAAATTAAGGATGTCATGTATGTAGGGAACTTGGAGTGAGGCATGCCATCTACCAAAGCAGATGGAGACTTCCTCCTGGAACCTATAGCTTTATGTCATTGGCTAGGATATTGAGAATTTCTGTTAGGGCCACTAACTGTAGGAGTTGGACTGGAAGCTCCCTGAATCCTGGGGAATTTTAAAATTAGAAGCTTTGATCAGTTTCTCTTATCTATTTCTGTTCCTACATTTGACAGCACATACCTCTCCAAATGAGTGTTTCTTTTTGTGGTAAACCTGCATCTTCACTGGAAAGGGGAAAAGGAAACACATGAACAAGATTTAAGTATGCAAAGTAGATTTGACAGTTAAAAGATTTTTTTAACAGCTGGTTAGGGAGAGAAGTGGGATCTTTTATCTATGGAGATGCTTTGTCTATGAAGTTGTAATGAAAACAGGGGGAGACCCTTTCCACTGATTTTAGGAGTAAAAGGAAAAAAGCAACAAGTAAGCATCATTTAACACCTACAGTATAGATGTCAATTATCTGGTATGTGCCAGAATGACCTTGGGGATTACTCTCTTGAGTCAAGAGTAAAAGAGCGGTAGAAGTACTTATCCCTCCCCTCCTCCCCCTTGAAATGACAATTTATATTCTATATAAATTATGAGGAATCTTTCCCCCTGGGAGTTGGTGGGGGGAGAAGGGGGAGTTTATTAACAATGCAATATTCACTATGCCTATTCACTATTATAAATACGCTTATGTAGTTATTAATCACAAAATATATCAGGCTTTCAATATGGGGAATAAAGCCAGAACATTTATTAAAATACCAAATAACTGAGTCCCAAAACCAGAAAGTCAAAGCCATCAGGAGTAGTTATGAAATTGGCACAAGTAGTTAATGTAGTAACCAACCACATTCTTAAGCCTTCAAAACAGAACAGGCTACCTCAGGCAAAGGTCCTTCTCTCCCCACTCACAGCAACTGCTCAGCATCCAGGAAGTGTGCTCACAACAGCTCCAGCCCTCCAAAGTTCCAGTCCCTGGCACTCCCCAACAAGAGTCTTTAGCAGAAATTCTGGCTGGCTCAAAAAGGGGGTTGCACCTCCACCTCTACCTCAGCCGTTACTGCCGTTGCTGCTGTTGCTGCAGCCACCAACAGTCCCCAACGGAACTCTGGCTTTTTTTTCCTCTTCCTCTTGCCATGCCCCCTCCTATGTCAGCAAGTCCAGTGGGGCATGGAAGATCTTTAAATCCTATCACCCTTACAGGGAGAGATAAGCTTCTGATATATAGAAGTCCTAACAAAGGGATAAAAGTCTTAAATTATAATTGTATAAATGTGTGTATGCATATATGTGTATAGTAAATAATATAATTGCATGTATTCTGTAGTAAACAATATAATATTAATTCAGTTACATTTCCCTGGTTGACAGACAACTTAAGTATCATGTCCAGCATTTGGCACTTAAATTTCTATCTTCCTGCCTCCATCTAGCAGATGGAAGTCAACTCTCTTTCTATAATGCTATGCTTCCTCTCCACTCAAAAACATATCTAAATAAAATATTGTATTAGATTCAAATACCTCAAAGGGTCTATGATTTTATCAAGTTGAAAGTTCCCTCCAATAATGCAAATTGCAATCTATCTGTGTTACCATATGTGACTGTTATCCAAGTTCTCATAAAAGATCACCACTAGGGGTCCAACCAATATGGTAGCCTTCCTGGATTTTTCTTGACATCTTTTCATGATCAACTTTTTTTTTTTTTTGGCCATACAGTTTTTTGATTACATCTTTACTCCTCTTCTCAGAGTTCCTAACTGGTTGTATGTTGTAGAAGGCTCACACCCTAAATGCACCTTTTCAGTAGTGTCCATGTGTTCTCATCTTTAAATGTGTTGAGGCTAAAGTGTTCCAGGTCTTAATGACATGCAGAAATAACAAAAATATTTATGTTGAATAGATGGTCTTTGCAATTATGATACACTTTAGAGTCAGGAAAAGTACTTTGCAGTCTCACCAAACTATGAAGTCCACTCTCCTCCTTTTTAACTCTGAATCTAGTTTATTTTATTGTCTCTATTTTCATCTCTATCGTTTGTCCTGGGTATACACCCTGTTGGACAAATTCCATAGAGTATCCATCCATTTGCATGCAGAAATCTGGGAAATAGACATCCTTCATCCATTTAGTCTCTCCTCTATGGATGAAAAAAGTTAACTTCTTTGAGTGCTTTCAGATGCTTTCCAGGTGTCTCTTCAATGTTTGAGGGCTTAATAAAATCAACAAAATGTCTTCCTTAAACTGGAGCATCTGGGGGAACCTTGCTATCAGTTGGGACTCTCTCTTAGATCTAGACACTGGATCTCTTCTGTCACAGTGGTGCGCACTTTTCTATCTTGCTGTTTTATGTCTCAACTCATGTTCATTGTCAGAGGGTCATTGAAGAGGGTAATTTTTGTTGTTAACATTTTCAAGGAATCTTAAATAATCTTAGTATATGGATAGGAGACTTTGTTAAAGAGGAAAAGGAAACATTCCTTCTAATGAGTTGAATACTTTCCTTAAAAAAATGATCTAGTCAGGTCACCAACCATTTACAAAGTGCCTAATAGGTTCTTGGCACTGTAAGAGGTGCTGGGGGTACAAAAAAAAAGGCCAAAAACAAAACAAAAACAAAAAACAGATTCATGTTTTCAAAAAGTTCTCAGGGTAATGGGGAAGGCAACATGAAAATAACTATGTACAGGCAAGATATGTACAAGATAAATTTGGAAATTGTCTTAGAAGGAAGGCAGTAGCTTTAAAGGGGATTTGAAAATGTTTCCTGGAGAAAATGGGATGTTTTGCATATACCATATGTTTCTCTGGCAACTTGCCATTGTTGCTCCTGGAAGGAGGTTAAGGGAGAGAAATTCCCTTCCCCTCTCCTTTGATGCAAAGTAAAAGGACACATGGGTCCTTATCCTCAATTCTGTACTACTCTCTGGTGATTTGCTGGGGATCCCACCATTTATGAGTCACAGTTCTGATTACCTCTCTCCCTGACATGTACTGAAATCTTAACAAAGTCCTTGATGTACAGGTTTTAGATATCTCCATATTTACCATTCTGTGAGAGCTCAGGTCTTTTGGACAGTTTTCACTCAGGAAGTTTTACACATACCTTTTGCAAGTACTTTGATATATAGTCCATGACTAAAGGTAGTAAAGAGACCTCTACCTCACTGGTATTTCATTTGTTTTAAATTGGAAACCTAAGCACTGTGATTCCAACAGGTTAGGGAACTCTTGGTGAGGAATTCCCTTTTCCAATGCAAAGCAGCACATTCTCTGAAACATATCTTCTAAAAGAGCCTGGGAACACTGGGGGTTTAGTAACCCTAGAGTTAGAATTAGATCCTGATGGATTGGTTTGTTTGTTGTTGTTGTTTTCCTGTTGTTATTAAAACCTCTGCTTAATCAATAAGCAATAAGCATAATCTTAAATTCTCTACATCTCTTGATTAGTAGTGAGATGAACTGAGGCAAACAGGGTTAAGTGACTTTCCCAGGGTCATATAGCTAGTAAATGTCTGAGATTAGATTTGAACTCAGAAAGATGATTCTTCCTGACTCTGTGCCTAGCATTCTGTCCATTGCACCTAGCTGTCAGAGGAATCAAATACAGGTCATCTGAGTTCTTTATACAATGCTTCTATTTAAAAAAATGTATTTGTTTTGGTGGGGAGAGAATAGCCAGTATTCAGACATGGGATTTTATAATAAAACAAATGGACAAAAATTGATTTGCAGTGTTAGCTACAATCCAGGAAGAGAAATTAGGTTTCCAGGACACCCAGTGCAAAAGTCTATCATTCTTCTGGGCATTATTTAGAAAGATATTGGTCTCCAATCAAAAGGAATTAATTAGCCATGGAAACTTCACTTCATATATTGCTTTACAATTTAATTTCTTTCCAAAAGTCCTGTGAGATCATCTAAGATTATTGTTTCCATTTTGCAAATGAGGATCATAGTAGATAAGTGACTTCTACAAGGTCATGAAGTCACTAAATATTTGAGCCAAATTTTAATTCCAGGTCTTTTGACTTCAAGTCTAAGACTTTTCTGAACTTAAAGCACAGCAGTACAGTGGGCTGCATGTCCTGGGAATAGTGTAAGTCTGCCTGATTTCTTTTCCTGGACTATATCTAATACTGCAAGCCAGTCATCCTTAATTTGGTTTATTATGAAATCATATGTTTGAATATTACCCATCCTTACCCCACAAAAACAAGCAATAATGAAATAAGAAAATACAGTCATAGTATAAGAATATTAGATTTAGCTATCTGTGTTTGACTCTTGATTCTAACAGATGATATGGTCTCTGACATTACTCTGTGGGTCAAAATAGTCCTCAGCCAATAATAGGTATTCTAGTACTTAAGAAATACAATTCTTTCTCTATTAAAGAAAAGACAGTAGCATTGGAGAAGGTCCAGAAAAGGGTAATTATAGTGATCAGGAAAATGGAGGAGTTTCCTTATGAGCACAAAATGAAAAGATTAGGACAATTCAATCAAGAAAGAGGAAAAAAAAAGGCTATGATGGTGTAAAGCCATGCACAAGCAGCTTTCCAGAGGACTGCTGCTGTGAACAGCTTTCAAGATTCAGATTACATAGTATAGTGAGCTCTCTATTTATTCAATAACAAATCAGAGCAAAACATTCATAGAAAATCAAAATACAGCATTCACAATGTTACAGCTTATCACAGAAAATCAAAATACAGCATTCACCATGTAACAACTCAACAATTTGTCACTAAAATGGCCACATAGTTTTCACCGAAGTGGTCACATAATTTTAAACAAAGCACATTCGTTTAGTCAATCACAAAATCCTTAATTCAATCACAAATACGAAAGTCAAAGTCCTTTACCCCTAGGTCACAGTAAATCACAATTTTCTCAGTCAGTACACAGTATCCAAGGAAAGTCTTCTTTCAGCTTGACTAGAGGCTGGCTCTCAGCTTCCATGGTTCCTCTTCCATGGTCCAGCTCCAACTGTCACCTGGGTTCAAAAGTAGGCAGCTCCTTCCATATTGAAGTTCACAGTGTCCAGTCCATCTCAAGTCCCTCATAGTTCCTATTTCTGGGAAGACAAAGCTTGACAGAGCCACAATAATATTCATCCACATTGCTGGCACCATCATCAGTTCACTATCTTCTTGTGAAATCAACTCAGACCCACAAATCATCAACATAGAAATCAACAAAGACCCACAAACAAGGTCTAAGAGGTCAATACAAATAATCAGTACAGTTCCAGGACCTCCAGAATTCTCCTCCAGGACTTCTGTAAACATACAACCAGAAAATCCTCTTTCAGGGCTTCCAGTAAGGTTCTGGGGCTTCTGTACAAAGAATCAAAACAAACATCAACACAAACAGAGCAGACAGAGTGCCTGGATACCACAAGTATTACCCTTGACTCTGCCACCACAAGAGTCCTCTTCTCAGTTCTGCTGTCTCTAGCCTGGGCCTCTCCTTATATATGGTCATTAATTCCTCCCCTTCCTGTTGCAGGAGTTCATGAGTTTTAGGGTTCACAAGTTGTGGAGTTCACATGTTCTATTTCTTAACAGACTTGATATAAGGCTCAAAAGAAATCCGAACTGAAACAAAGTGTTAATTCAATAGCTGAAACAAGGTGTGAACTACTTCTGTGCTTGCCATTACAGATGGGAAGTACAGCTTTACTTATGGGGAGTTAACTTAGAGGAAATGTTACCCTAAAGAGAGATACAGATTGAACATACAAATAGAGAGGTTTGGGTAAATTCATGGATGATAGGTACATTGAGAGAAACCATATACCTTTTTGAGATTAACATCATGTGATATAGCTTTTTCCTGTCACAAATGCTCCTTGGCACTGCTGTCAAGGAAAGAATATTAGATTAGATGGATCATTCATGGACTATCTGAGCCACCATGATATTCCTTCTGTTGTATCCATCTTTTTCCCCTCTCATGTTTATAATTGCTTTTTTATTCATTTGAGATTTTTTGGTTTATGACCTAGTTAGACTAATACAGTCCAGCTGACCAGACCTCCTTCCTTACAAGTAAATGCCAGTTTGTTAATGTAGAAAGGAGTTATTTATGAAAGATGAATTGTATTTTATAATTGGCTTTTCTATTTGTGTCATTCAGGATTCTTATAACAGACATCTTAGTTTTGTACAGCTATTTTCCTGATTATTTTTAATTTGATGCCTAAGTAAGAATCTCTTACTAACTTATGTATTTTATCTCCCCATCTCTTCTCAGTCTCCTGCTACAGTAACATTGTATTCAGTTACATTAGGAATTTTAATAAGTTGATAAAGGGTTTATAAAAAGGGCATGTATGGGCGGCTAGGTGGCACAGTGAGTAGAGCGTCGGCCCTGGAGTGAGAAGGACCTGAGTTCAGATCTGACCTCAGACACTTGACGCACACACACACACACACACACACACAAACCTAGCCATGTGACCTCGGGGAAGTTACTTAACCCCAATTGCCCTCCAAAAAGCAAAAAAAAAAAAGGGCATGTATTACTTTTCAAAATATTTTCTTCTCTCAGAAATGAGATATACATGAAGAAATATATGGAATAAAATTATGCTGTGTATGTTAGAAATTATATTAATAATGTAACTAAAGCTATCCTTTTAAAAGCATTCTATTAACAATGCATATTATATTTTGTTTTTTTAACAATAGCTCTCTGTCATTTTACCATTTTTGTGGCTAAATTAGCAAGTGGAAGAATATGTGTAGGTTACTAATTCAAAAGGTGCATTCAGCCATCAAGAAATTAAATATTGAACAGGATTTAGAACTCTGTCATTTATAAATATAGCAAAATAAATAAAATATTTGATATTCACTAGAAAAGTGAAATAAGAGAGACAGTGGTAGATATTTGTGAAAAATAATATGACCCTAGAGAATACATAGTTTTATATAGCTGGCTTCAATAAGGGACAGTTAACACATCAAAATCAGCTTTGTTGAGTCTGACAAATAAGCCTTGTGCTTAAACTGTTCCCTCAAGATTAATTAGTCAGTTTATAAAACCTCCCATCCTCATAAACAAAGGGCTCGAGATTATGTTTAAAAATAAACAAATAGATTGAAGTTAGAAGTGTCAATGCAGTAAGACAAGAAAGACTAAATTACTGAGGGCTGATAGACAGTGGTCCTGGCATTTATAATGCAGCATCCAGTGATGACACAAAGTCATCTGGAGATGATGAACCATACCAGATGTAATGAAGTGCTATGATGGAATTAAACAGAAGCAACATGGTGATTTAGAGCCAGTATTGTAATAGAACTACACCATACTTTTGTATATTAGGTAATTGAAAAGCCCATTGTGAATAGTACAGCTAATGTATTAACAATATAAGCTGTCCTTCCTTTCTATAGACCACTTATAATACTTTTCCTGGTGCAGTATATTAAGGACAAATACATTTTGTGCTTCTGGCCCAAGTGAAGATTTTAATCAGTGATGTCATTCATTAAGAGTTAGAAGCTCTCCACTGACCATGGTGATTAATTTTCCACATGTCATTCAAACAGTGTGATCTAATTTATTCTAATGTTATTAACTTTTTTTTTCATAGTTGAAGCACTATCTATATTACTCTTATTACAACTGGAAACAACAAAATACCATCTATAATTTATCTTGTGAGGATGGTATCTGCCTTCCTCCTCAGCTGAGAATGGCACACAAGTAAATGATAAAGCATGGGTAGGATCTATGCAGGGAAGAGAGTTGAAGAGATTGGAATCTTACATACTTGGAATGCTGGGTGGAGAAAATGGGTGCAAGCAATTAAGAATGAAGGATATAGATACCTTATTATACTGCTTAGATCTCTGTAAAGCCAAGCATAAGCCGCTTTCCAGAAGAATGCTACTGTGAACAGCTTGTAAGGTTCTGATTACACAGTATAGTGAACACTCTATTTAATAACAAATCAGAGCAAAACATTCACGGTAAATCAAGGTACAGCATTCACGATGTTACAACTTATCATACAAAGTACAGCATTCACAAAAACATATCACAGAAAGTGGCCATATAGTTTTCACTACAGTGGTCACACAGTTTTGAACAAACTATAATAATTTAGACAATTAATCACTTAGTGGCTCAGTCATTCAATCAAATCAATTATTCAATCATCCTTAAGGAGGCTTGGGTCACAAAATACAATAGTCAAAGTTCTCCACTTATGGGGCACACTAAGTTACAATATCAGTCACAACTCAGCAGTCTTAAGGGGTAGTGTAAAATATACAGGCCATCCACCCCTCAGTCACAAGTAAGTTACAATCTTTTTAGTCAATACAGAGTAAATCAAGATGCAACATTCACAGTATTACAACTTATCACAGATAAGATATCTTATCACAGAAAATGGCCACATAGTTTTCACCACAGTGGTCACAACGTTTTGAACAAAGAAAAATCATTTAGTAACTCAATCATTCAATCATCTCAATCATTCAATCATCCTTAAGGAGTTTCGCCTCCTTAAGGGACACAAAGTACAATAGTCAAAGTTCTCCACTCATGGGGCACACTAAATTACAAATCAGTCACTATTCAATTCTCAATCATCAGAAAATACTTAAGCCATCCACCCCTAGGTCACTAGTAATTTACAATTTCTTAGTCAGTACACAGTATCCAAGTAAAATCTTTTTTTAGCTTAACTCGGGGTGCTCTCTCAGATTCCCTGGATCCCTTTCCATGGTCCCAGCTCCTACCTGGATTCACCAAACTGTCACCTGGGTTCAAAGGCAGACAGCTCCCAGGTCCTTGTCTAGCTCTCCATGTACTTCCTGTTCCACACTGAAGCTCACAGTGTCCAGTCCACCTTAAATCCTTCATAGTCCCTATTCCCAGGATGTCAAGGCTTAACAAAGCCACAAACAGGTTCCTACAAAGTACCAGCATCACCATCATGCCTCTTCAGTCTTTGGCAGCTCCCAGGAGAAGCTGGTAGCTCCCTAGCAGAAGCTCCAGCTTTTTCCCAGAATGAAAATCATTCTCTCCAGCCTGGGGCTTTCCTCTTCAGCCTCCTCAGCAGCAGCTGCTTCTACCTCAAAGAAGCTTATCCCAAGGAGTTTTGGCTTTCCCTCTCTGGGGTTTTTCCATATATATATATATTGTGTATTATGTATTTTTATATGTATTTTTTATTTCCCTTATATATAAGCTTCTATATATTTTATTATTCTCAATATTCTTTCCTTATATATCAGCTTCTACCTCAAAGAAGCTTATTCCAAGGAATTCTAATTCTCCCTTTCTGGGGCTTTTCCTTATATGTTGTGTATTATGTATTGCTCCTCTCTTTTCAGCCCCTTCCTGTTGCAATCAGCAACAGAAATTTATACCTTCTGTTTCTTTAATTAGAGGCTTAATTTGAACTAAGTGCTAAGTATCTCTTAGCTTTCCAATAGAAAGGGATCTTTGAATTTCATTACCATTACGACCTCATTAGCCATCCTAAGAAGCAGTTATTGAATATAACCAATGGTTACCTTTTGAATAGTTTTGTTTTACTACATTTTCCCCTTCTTTGAATCTTATCCTTTCCATTTTTCAGTTTGTTAGCACTGACCTTCCTCTGCCATTTCCCCATCCAAACACCTAGATGCAGGAGAGAAAATAAATTTGTTAAATGCCTACTAACTAGTTTTGTTGCTTATTAGAAGTATTACTGGAGAGTTTTGTCAGAAAAAGTTATGAGGGTTAGCTAAAATGAGATTTGGGAGCTATCTATGGAATTTATTCTATCTTTTCCCTCCATTGCTATAGATAACTGAGAGTCAACTCTACTTGCTATAATATTTATTATTCACTAAAATGGGGCCAAATTAAAACCCAGGAATCTGTAAGCATTAAAAGCTGACTTTAATTAAGTTGTCATTCTGGGGTACCTTATTAATGAAATGCTATTGTTGCTTAAAAACACCAAAATGGTTGCTATGAGCTTTTGGTGAAGTTTGCCAAGGACAAAAGAGTTAGGGAAACCCTCCACATAAGTTAAAATAATAAAAAATGAAATATAGTATTTTAAATTACAAAACAAGTTTAATTTTGTTCATTCTCTAGGGGAAAAAAAGGAAAACATTTTTAGCTTGAAATTCAGCTTGCTATGTTGACCCTCCATCTATTTATCTTATCTACTTAAGGTTTAAATGATTCCATCATAGTGCTATTTAAATTTGAGAAAACAAAGTGCATACTTTTAAGACTTGACATTAAATCTAAAAAGGAGGCTAGTTCCTAATTACTAGAATTACAATACCCCCTTGTGTTGATTTTTTTTTAATTCCATTATGAAGCAGGACTATTTTGGAAAAGCAATAAAAAAAATTAGATATTCCTGAGAAAAAAACATATTTTACAGTAATATAACTTTTATACTATGCCCTCTATAAATCATTAAATGTATAAACATTAATCCCTGTACTTCATGTTTGAGGCTAATGCTGTTCTCATCTCCACATATCATTATAAGTAATAATATATAAGTAATAATATAATAAATAATATTTATATAAAAACTAATACTCACTTCCCACAACATGTTAGATTTTATATATGTAGATAATTCCCTGGCCTTACTATCAGTAGGGAATATATTCTGAGTCTGTTTTCCATAATTGAAATTTGTTTTATTCTGATTTGCCTACTTATTTCCTACCAGCTGCTTCTCTGTGACACCCTCTTGCTGGGGTCAGACTCTGAATACTTGTGAAGGCTAACCATTTTTGTAGCTGTATGGTCATCTTTGGCAGTCTGTTGTTTCTGATATAGCCTTCTGTCTCACAGGCTACCTAGGAACTTTGTTCAGAATGGTAAAATTATACCATTTTTTAAAAAAGCTATTTTTGAATTGTGTCCATTCCAGTTGTGTGTTACAGCAAGCATTATTACAGGGTCAGCAGGCTGGGAATCAGAGCTGTTGTTTTTCATTAATAGATTGTTAATGTTTTATCATTCTGACTTTTCACCTAATACTGATTTGCTGTTGTCCTTCATTCTTGAAGAGGACCACAATGATATCACTGTATCGGGTCAAGGTACAGTGTGTTTGACCATGGCTGATCAGACCAATAAAAGTTTAGAAGAGTATATCACAGGTAAATATCAATAGCATTTAACATTATATTAATACAATATATATTATGTAAGTGATATCAGGCTCAGGGATAGTGTTCTGCATTCCCCAGAGGTAGAAGCACAGGCAATGAGAAGTTGACTTTGACTTGGTGTAAAGGAAAATTTCCTAACAGTAAAAGTTATTCACAAGTGAGAAAGTGTTGTTTCAAGATGTAGTTTCCCATCACTGGAAGCCTTTATAAGTAGAAGTTATATGGGTACATGTAGAGTTTATTAATGAATGAGTTTTGTGATTGGGTAGGAGAACTGGAAGGTCTCCAAGTTTCTTTCTACCACTGAGAATCTGTAACTAGTATTTTGTTTAAAGGATTCAGTGACTTTCCATTTGTATTTGTCTCAAGCCTGAATCAAATCCTCCCCTTCATTGCAACAGTCACAAGAAATTGGGTAAATGCCCATAGCGCTAAAATATGAACAGGCAGAAGAAGCATGATATAAACAGATGTATTTGGAAGCATATTGCCCTTGGTACAGTATATGCAACTCAGGCCAGAAAATTTCAGTTGACTTCTTTCTGATGGATTGTTCAGCTGGGCAATAATCATAAATAAAAGAAGTAATGAAACAGAAAAGGCTGGGCTGTTTGAAATCCTCGTATAAGTATGTCACTTTAGAAGAATATATTAATTTGGTCAGTTGTTCCAAGCCTGGAAGCTATCTCATATGATTTAGAGTGGATTATTACAAAGAAATGGAAATTAGGAGGTACAAGGCCTTCTGAAAACCTAGAGATCAAAATTTGAATCAGAGTGACATAGGACATCAACAAAAGACCATGGTCTACTCTTATGTCTGAAAAGAAACAAACTACTTTTTTCTTCCTTCTTTGTCTGATTTCTACAATCACGGTATTATCTGAAAGTGAGGAAAAGCAGATAAAGAGGTGGCAGAAGTGCATTTCCAATGCGAATATCCTGTTAAAACTAAAATATTGAGGGTAAGAAGAAAGAGGAACACATGGCATTAATCCCATCTTTATTTCATAGATGCTAAAAGTATTAACATTGGCAACTGCTGTCTTCCTCTCCTATGCTAATGAAGTTATAGAAGTTGCAACCTGACATGGAAAAACAGAGAACAATGATAAAATCTGCAAATAATGAAAATTTGTGTATGGTAACAAGCTAAACCCTTACATATAAACACTCCCCACCAGCATAATGTTTGAAACTGAACTCTTTAAAAAATGAGCCTCTAAATCCATTGATATCCTCCTCCCCAATAAGGAGCCAAAATTAGTTTTTGCTTAGAAGTTGCAAAGAATTTTGCGTTTATAAAATGTTTTGCACTTATTTTATTGACTCTTCACTCTGAACTATAAGACATTAGAAATGATTATTTCTATCTTATAGGTGATTAAAACAAGATAGTACAGTGGGCTTAATCAATCTGAAAGATTTTCAAAGGAATACTGGGTGGTTGTCATTTATTTTCAGAAAGTATTTTGAATTTAACTACTCCCTATGCCTTAGAATTATAGATTTGGAGATGGAAGGAACATGTGAGGCCATCTAGTCTGACCTCCATAGTTTACAGATGAGGAAATTGAGTCTGAGGGAGGTTCAGTGATTTGCCCAGGATCATACAGCATATAAATTTCAGAAATAGAATTTGAACACAGGTTTTTCTAATTCCACTAAATTCTGCCCTTTACACAATATATTCTTCCATCTGAAACAACCTTCATTTCAACCAAAACAACAGATTATCACATTTTATCCTTCCTCCTCTCTGCTGTTATTTTTCACCTCTCAAATCTTTGTTCAGAATGATATGCACAATTGTAAAGTGTTTTGTTGTTTTATAAAAAAAAATTAAGTTCATCTTGTCTGGGGAGGGAAAACTTGAAAACTTCTCAAGAATGTGTCTTATAAATTGGTGTCAATTCTGTCTATTTCACCCTTCCCCCCAATTTCACTTCTGCTGTCAATCAGCAGCAAGCCATTTTAGGAGTCTTTCAACCCCCACCTAGCTTCAGTCCTTTGTCTGCTTTCTTGCCTCTGTGGGCCCCTCCTTTTGTCCAGTGGCAGTCAGGGGCTGCCTGAGCTCAAACCCCGCCCCCCAACCAATGGGAGTGAGGGGAAATATGACCCTTCTGTATTAGGGTTTAAAAACTCTGTTCACCACACCTTGTGTGCCTCCTCTTCATGATCAGTCATGGAGAGGACTGCCCTCCTCTCTCTGGGGAAGAGAATAAAATCTTCTGTTTTATCCTAAGAAATCTCGGTGTTCTTTTCATCCCACACAATCTCTTATGAGCTCACTCATTTTCCCTCACCAGTACCTTAAAATCCCTTAACTTCTTAAACTCTTTACTCCTCCTTTTATTTAATATCTGAGCAAAAAGTGCCCCTTCTCGCCAACATCAGCTCCCATATTTATACATTTGACCAATTCCCTGTTATTATTTCTTAGTGCTTATCCTATTCACTATTCCCTTATTACCTCTCATACTCAGTCTTTTTTGTCCCTCTATTCCCTTATTACCTCTCATACTCAGTCTTTTTTGTCCCTCTATGGCTTCCTCCTCCTGCCCACAGATAGAACCAGACATCTTTCATTTGAAAAAAAAAATCTTCTCTTGACCCTGCAAAAATAATTCCTTTATCTTTCTTTCCATTTGTTTCCAGGTTCCTTAAATGAGTCATCGACTCTCCTGGCATCTATTTCTTCTGGAGGAACACTTGCTTTTTAACAATTTTAATCTGATTTATACCTTTACTACCTTACCAAAACTTCTTTATCAGAGTTTAGCAATGATATCTTCTTATCTGCCTCATCTTTGGGATGGCTGTGTCATAGAAGTCCTTCATAGACTCTATGCATTCCATTGACATTCTTTATCTCCCTCCCTTAAGGCTTTGGTGGAATTCTTCCACCAAGAAACTTTCTCTCTGCACTCTATCCTCTATCCATCTCCCCCTTGGGTGAACTTCAATTGTACTTGATTTTATTATGGAGCAATAGAGCACTTTCAGCTCTTTGTTGATTGTTTCCTCTGTGCTAGTGTTCTGTCCCCAAACAGATTGTAAGCATCTTTTTTTTTTTTTTTGTATTCCCCAAATCGTGCAGCTTAGTGCTGGGCCCAAAGCTGTTGAGTGATTGATTCTCTAAGGGATTCAAGACCACTTAAAGTTTCTAATAATCATCAATGGTTTTTATTAACTGAACCCATTTAGGATCAACAGAAAACTATCTACTGCGCAGCATCTCTGGCCAAGTTTGTTTTGAACAAATTAGTTTACATTAGTTGCTGCGACATGCTTGAAAATCTGCCAATATTAATCTTAATCAAGAAAGGAAGGAGTGCTATTTCAGAGCTCCTCACTAAAAATCAATAGATTTCTTTTTTTATTACTACCTCTCTTCTCTATGGTTATGTACATGATAGAGAACCGGTATCCCTCTGCAAATATATATATATAGGGAATTAAGAAATAGAGGAAGAATGAGATAAAGAACAGTGATGACAATTCACATTTCCATGGTACTTTATGGTCTAGAAAGCAAAATTCTCACAATAACCTTATGAGGCAGGTAAATAAAATATTATTCCTCTTTTAAAGATGAGGAAACTGGGACATAGAAAGGTTAAATGACTTAAGCATGGCCATACAGCCAGTACATGTCAAAGCCTAGACTAAAATGAGTCATGCTAGTAGCAATAGAATTACTTCAATACACAGATATTACACATGCAGCATGGTATGGATACAAAGCTTCTCTCAGGGCCAAGAAGACCTTGGTCTAGGTCCTGCCTCCAATCACTGAGGACTGGGAGATCCTGGGCAGGGGCAGGTCATTGTTACCAATCAGTTCTGTAGGCAGCCCTCTCTGTCTGTGTATCTCTCTGTCTGTCTTTCTGTCTCTGTCTCTCTTTCTGTGTATTTATGTCTCTGTCTCTCTGCCTCGGTCTCTCTCCTCAATGGGGTTAAGTGACTTGCCCAGGGTCTCACAGCTAGTAAGTGTCTGAGCCCAGATTTGAACTCAGGTTTTCCTGATTCAATGCAGCTATGTGGTACAGTGGATAGAGTTCCTGGCCTAGAGTGAGTAAGGCTCATCTTCCTGAGTGCAAATAAGAACTGAAACACTTACTGGCTCTATGACCCAGGGCATTTCATTTTTTGGCCTCCATTTCTTCACCTGCAAAATGAGCTGGAGAAGGAAATGGTAAACCAGTATCTTTGCCAAGAAAATCCCAAAATGGGTCATGAAGAGTTGGATGCAACTGAAAATGAATGAACGATAAAAATACAACCTCCTACCTCCAGGCCTGCACTTTATCTACTGGGCCAGCTAGCACTTTGACACATATTATTTCATTTTATGACTTGTCAATTCAGTTATTTCTGTTTTGATTTTTTTTACAGCATTTGTATTTTATAGCATTGTCACTTGGGATGTTTTTGGTAAAAATTTATAAATTTTACTCTTCTGTATTATTCCCAAAACCATAGCTATCCAAAAAAAAAAAATTATACTAGAAATTAGGACTCTTGAACCCAAAGACAAAAGTAGAAGAGTATCTGACCTCAAGGAACTATTAGTGTACTGGGGGAATGGGAACCTATAACATGATGGTTCATTAAGTAGAAATTGACTCATAAAAACAAGGCAAATTTGGGACCTTCTGGTTCTTGAAGTCTATTCAGATAATTTGAGATTGCACATAGAAGACCATATGTTTCTATGCAAATGTGACATGGATCTAATATTAGGAGTTTTTCCAGAAACTGCTCTGCAATATGTTTTTCAGGGGAAAAAAAAAACAAAAAAAAAACAGTCCATCTTGGTGTGCTACTTCAGCATAGCTGCAGGCAGCAGTTTGTGGGCTGTGTACATACAGGGATGGTACCTCGATACCAACTTTCCATTTATACCCTTCTTTGATTCTTGAGAGAGCAACAGATGGAGGAACTAGCACAATACATGCCTAGAGTAGTGTTTGGGGCCATGTTTTTTTTTCCTTAAGATGCCAGAAGTGTGATTGACAGTAAGACCCAAACCCTAGTACTTTCTATACTGTGTCCCTTTTGTCCTAATGCCCTATTTATGGATGTGATCCCTGTAATACCTCTCCAAAGAAAAGTCAGTAAGGAGCAATGTTGGCTACATTGATTTTAGTAGCTGAATTGCATCAATATTACAAATTCTCTAAGAAGTAATTTAGGCCTACCTTAAAATGTTCATCCAGCTTTAAAACTGTGTATGTGTAGCAAACATTATTACATTTCTCTTGCACTCTTTCTTCATCCTAAACACATATGACCCACACTTAAAAATTAGTGCCCCCAAGGTTTTTCATATAACTCCATGAATGCATGCCAGTCTTATTTTCTCCAGACACAATTATCTAACTCTCTGCTTTTTGTCCCATCTTGATAGAGATGCAGTTATATTCCCAGGAGATTCACTTGGTTACCTATGCTTCATAACAGTCTCTGCAGTCCTTAGTACACAGTGGAATAGAATGAAGGTCAGACCATAGTGACTGCATAATGAACTGATCCTAGGAGAGATTTCAGGAAAATAACTTTAGGGTTAGGGTTGACTGAGCTCTTCAGTTGAAACAACTCACTCAGATTGATGCCTTCAGGTTAGAGCACATCTTGATTCAATCAAGGAGTCAGAGGTTTGAACTTGGTATGAATGAAGCTTAGACACCTCTTTTGAATAAATTAATCAAAGGCATTTCAAAGAGGTACAGCATGAAATTTGTTTGAATTAGCTAAAGGATTTTGTCCAAGAGTAATAATTAATCAGTAAATGAACATTATTTAGCACCTGTTATTTAGCACAGCCTAGCACAGTTCTGGGGATACAAAAAGAGGCAGAAGACAGCCCTTGCCCTCAAGGGGGGGTTTCCAATCTAAAGAGAGAGAAAAGCTGCAAACAAAGGGTTCAAGATAAATAGAAAATAATTAACTTAGGGATAGGGAAGGCACTAGAATTAATCAGGGTTGGGTAAGGCTTCCTGGAGTAGGTGGGTTTTTTTAGCTGGGACTTGAAGTCCCAGAGAGATCTGTAGGCAGAGTGGAGGAGGGAGAGCTCTCCAGTCATGGAATACAGCCACAAAAAAATGCCCAGAGCTGAGAGATGGAGTGTCTTGTTGATGTAACCCCCTGGAGGCCAGTGTCACTGGATCAAAGAATACCTGTTGGGGAGCAAGGTGTAAGAAGACTGGAAAGGTAGAAGGGAGGCTAGGTTATGAAAGGCTTTATATGTTTGTCACTGGAGGCAACAGGAAACCAGGAAAGTTTATTGACCAAGGCTGATGACTTGATCAAACTCTTGTTTCCAGAAGATTACTTTAGTGGTTGAATGGAGGATGGATTGGAGTGGGGAGAGACTTGAGGGAGGCAGACCCTCCAGCACACTGTTGCAGTAATCCAGGCATGAGGTGATGAAGACTCGCACTAAAGGGGTAGCCGCATCAGAGGAGAGAAGTGGGTGACTTAGAAAGATGTTGCCTAGGTGAAAGCAACAGATCTGGGTAACAGCTTGAGTATGGTAGGTGAGAGATGGTAAGGAATCCTGTATGACTCCTAAGTTAGGAATCTGAAGGTCTGGGAGAATGATGTTGCCATCTACAGTAACAGGGAAGGTAAAAAGGGGGGATGATTTTTGGAAAAAATAATGAGTTCAATTTTGAACTAAGGAAACTTTTTCTTGAGTAATTCTGTGGCTTTGTCAAAATGCTTCCCTTTCCCTTCCTTGCCATGATTTTCCATCATGGCCCTTCTCTTCCATTTAGTAGTGATATAGTATATCTAGTGCCATTTTCTTTCAGAGTAGAAAACTCTAGTCTTCTGGTTTCCTTAGCTGAACAGCTGCCTCCACGCAAGAATCTTTGGCCCAAATGAAAAACAGGGCGTGAACATTTACGTTTCCTTAAAGATACCTATTTATTTAAGAGTTCTACAAGAACTGAAGGGTCTTTTCATTGAATCTCAAAAATTGAAACCAGCAAGTGATATTTTTTTCTGAAATTTTAAAGCTTTTTTTTTGGGTCACATGACAACTTGCTAAAAAAATTTTCATGAAAATGTTGTTTTGCTCCCTACAATATAAGTTAAATTACTATCTGGGTATAGGAAAATAAAGTTAGCTTTGAGTTGAATTTAGAAAAAAATGGAAAAGTTCCAGCTGATGAGGTATGCACGCTGGGAGCCCCCTTGAGCTCTCCTTGAGTCCTTGAGGTACAGGCTCTGGGAACCCCCTTGGACTCTTGATTAAATCATCCCATTTGATGAGGCAAGTCTGTTATTAGACTTCCCACCCTTGAACTGGCCTAACCCACCGCTGTTTGTGGTCTCCAGGTGGCCCCCCACCCTTAATCACTCATAGACCCCATTAACTCCTCCTGAAGACCCTCTCCAAACTCCTCCTCTAGACCACCCCTAGATTCCTCCCACAATATTCTGTATAAAAGACCCCATCTCACACCATGTGGTATGAGAGCACCATAGGTTGCCCTGTGAGTGAGAGTACCATAGAATGCCATAGAAGAGTGAGAGTGCTGTGAGAGTGCCATAGAATTTTCTAGCACAGACTTACTCTGTGTCTAAAGCAAGTGAACTTTTAATAAATTTTACTTTTCTTTGGCTGAGAAGACTCGAGTCAAATTCATTTGGCAGGACCTGGTGTGTTGGTATTTTGGGGTCTCCAGAGCAACCCTAACTCTCTTAGTGAGTACCCTCTTCACTGGCCATAAGGCATCAAATTTATAGTTGGATCAGTACTTTGTGGAAAGTCCTAAGATTTGAGATGCAAGCATGAGCTTAAAGGCTTTTCAGCTTTTGACTATATCAATCTAGCCCTATGTGGCTGGGTGGGTAGAGGGGAAAGAATGCCTTGCCCTCTGGACTTTGCTTTATCTTTGACCATTTCCAGACCTTTTTTCTACTTGGGAAAGTGGAAGGGACTTGGAGTTGAAAAGTAACTGAGGAACCCCAAACTCTAGAGCTTGGTTATGTGTAATGAGTAATGTTAAATGAGTAATAACTAGGTGTAGCATATTCTTTAGAGATTAAAGTGGGTTGTTTATATACAGCATTCACCATTTACTAGATTGTGGTCTGTCTAATTGGGATTTAAAACCCTGGGGCAGGAAGTTTATTCCCAAGAAAAGATAAGTGTATCCCTTAACTACTTAGCTAAGAATGTCTCTGTTCTTTGTCTTAGAGTGGTAAGCTTCTGGGATTTAGAGTCTCCTTTTGGAGGTGTGTACTCCAGGACCTAGGATCTCAAGGGAATATGAATGGCCACTTTATAAAGAAAAACAGAAGAAAACAAATAAAACTTTCCTTCCACCTTCCCCACTTTATTTTTTTTCCCTCTTAAGGAAGGGAAGGTTTTTGCTAATTAATGATTGTTAGTGATTACTTTTGTAATTTTTGTTTAAGCCTCTAGTTTGAGAGCTCAAAGAAAACTTCACATTCCACTCTTCTCTTGAGGAAGGATAGCTAACCCTAACCCTAACCCTAACCCTAACCCTAACCCTAACCCTAACTCTAGCCTAGTTACTAGCCTAGCACTCCATCTTTCATCTACTTCCCACCCGTGAGCCTATCAAAATACACCCTTGAACTGGCCTAGCCCACCATTGTAGCCTCCAGCAACCTCCCACCCTTAATCACCCATTAACCTCATTAACTCCTCTCACACTATGTGGTGTGAGAGCTCCATACAATGCCATAGAATAGTGAGAGTGTTGTGAGAGCTCCATAGAATGACCTAGCACAGACTTACTCTGTGTCTAAAGTAAGCGAACTTTTAATAAATTTTACTTTTCTTTGGCTGAGAAGACTCGAGTAGGTGTGTTGGTATTTTGGGGTCTCCAGAGCAACCCTAACCCTCTTTATGGGTAACCTCTTCATTCTTCAAACTGATATATGTATTTATAGTGGAGAATACCCCAGATTTGTAGGGTAGAATGATTTATTTTTCTTTTTCATTTAAAAATTTGTTTATTTTGCTTTTTGAAGGGCAGGCTGTTGGGGTTAAGTGACTTGCCCAAGTTCACACGGCAAGTAAGTGTTATGTGTCTGAGGCCAAATTTGAACTCAAGTCTTCCTGACTTCAGGGCCAGTGCTCTGTTCACTGTGCCACCTAGCCTCCCCCCTTTTAATTTTTTTTAAATTAAAACAATTTTTTTTACTATGCTATTTTATTTAATGTTTTTTCTTTGAACTAATTTTGTCCCTTGGTTGATTCGTAAAGGGAACCTTGTCAGTTGGTGCTTACGAGCTATAATTTTAGCAGATAGAACCTATAGAACATGTCATAACTTTGGTAGCCTTATCCAGCAAACCGAGGCACTATAAGAATATCACTCAATTTTCCAGTGGACTAGGTTTTATTTTGGAAGAATTCTTTCCCTCCCCCCTCCCATATCCTCCCTCATTTCAGATCTTGCAACATTGGTTTGCTTTTGTAATCATCCTCAAGACACTTGTCTTAAATAGCAGAATGGCACTGTATAAGAGCTGTTTAGCATGGAATCATTTTAAAGGGTTGAATTTTAAAAGAATTAGACAAAGTTGATGCAGTAAGAGCCCAAAGCATGGAATGGCAGCATCACAAGATGAGAAGACTTTATTGCATTTACAGCATTCTCTATGTAAAAGATCTTATCTTGATGAAAATGACTTTAAAAATTATTCCTCAGCTTTTTTCTTTCCTACCAAGTTTTTAAGCACTTTAGGGAAATCTATGTACAATTGATCCAATCATTACAAATTATTCTTAAATATTCATCAAAGCAGTTTGCCAAAGGGCTTCAATTAGGCAACATTTTGTTAAGGTTGTTTGAGTTACTTTATATACTAGAATAGTAATGAAAGAATATTTCTTTAAAAATATTCTTTAATCCTGGTTCAATTAAGGTAGTCTCCTAAGTCCTATTTTCAATTCCTTTTGGTAATTTTTCCACGGTGTTCTTCCATTTCCTTTGTATCTTTCTATTATCTAGGGCCAATTACCAGTTTGTTTTTCCTCAACACAAATGTCACAACAGGCAGTATGAGGCCAGCAAGTAATGATGATGGATCAAGCCCTGCTGATATTGCAGCTGCCAGTGAGACTAGGATTCTCTGTGTTGCTCCTTCTCTTCAAGAGTTTTAGATACAGGCAGGGCAGTTATTTACCCTTTCTTTTTGTCCCTCTTCCTTTTTATCCCTTATCTATTTACTTATGACTTACTGTTGGAAATAGTGTGGGCTGTTCATTGTGTGTCAATATGGAATTGCACATAGCAAATACTCCTAAGCTTAGTTCAGTTCAGTTAACATTTATTAAGTACCTACTGTGTGCTAACCATGGGCCAATCCATTGAGCCATGGACTAGTATGTTAGTTTTTACAAAGTCAGCTAGCAGCCCAGTTAAAACCAAAATTTATGGTGTTTAATCACATACAATAGTACCAAAGACATATAGTTTACTGAACATCAGATTAATCAGAAGTCAGCTAGGTGTTTGTCCTGTGTGATAGGTTGCTGTGGGGCAGCTAGGTGGAACAGTGGATAGAGTACCAGTCTTGGACTCAGGAGGACCTGAGTTCAAATTTGACCTCAGATACTTACTAGCTAGTCACTTAACCCTGTTTGCTTGCTTTAGTTCCTTATCTGTCAAATGAGATGGAAAAGTAAATGACAAACCACTCCACTATCTTTGCCAAGAAAACCCCAAATGGGGTCATGGGGACTCTACAGAAAGAGGCTGAACAACAGTGACAAGTTGCTACACTGAAAGATGTGTTTCACAGAGGGAATGAAGGGTCCAAAATGCACATTCTGTATAATTTTTGAATATTTGAAATATTCTTGACTTTGAGTGTTAATTCCTGGTTTGTTGCCAAGTCCTATAAGTACAAAGCAGTTGAAATGAGATGTGTTGACTTTTACCTCTGGGCTATCTGAGGGGGAAAATTGGGAGCTTCGCTAAGTAAATAATGGCATAAACAAGATTAAAAGGTTTTGTTGTAAGAGAATAAGTGCTCTGAAGTAGTTTTGAAGTGTCTATTTCAATAAAACCAATTGACATTCATATCCTAATTACAAATCACTCCTGCTTATTCATGAAAGTAATTCCCCAACCATCCAAAGAGGATCATACTTTTTTAGGCAAATTAAAGTAATAGTACTACTTGAACATAACTGAATTGTATTGCATAAAATCATGAATTTTGGAATTGAAAGAGACCTTAGAAAGCATATGGTCCAACCTTCATTTCACCAATGAAATTAAGTCCCATAGAGATGAGCTGTCTTGTCTCAGGTCTAGTTAGTGGCAGAGCAGGCACCCAAACCTGTCTGTGTCTTCCTACCTAGAGATGAATGATATTACCAATGCTCCACATTTATTATGTAGAATTTTCACATTCACAAATTCAAACTGTTTTACCAAGTGAATCTGAATTCAGTAAAACATGGTATAGGGCAAAAGTTTTTAACCAAGGGTATGTGAACTGCTTTTTAAAAAATGTATTCTGTTTAAAATATATATGTATGTAATATATATATATATATGTATATTCAGTATAATCAATCTCCTTCATAATCTTCTGTATTTCATTTTATGCTTTTAAAAATATTATTCTCACAAGGAGTCCATAAGCCTTCACCAGAGTGCCAAAGTCCACTCTAGTGACCCAAAGAAGGTTAAGAAACCCTGATTACAAGAGAAAGAACACTGGGCTCTAAGATAATGAATTACATCCTATTCTTATTTTCTCCACTGTGTTACCTTGGGCCCATAATTTAATCTCTTTGATCCTCATTTGTAAAATGAGGGTATTACATTGAATCTTTTCTTACTAAAATGTTATGATTCTGTGGTTTTCCTACATTAAATGTGTTTAATCTTTTCATATGTATTTTTCCTTCACACTATTATTATTAGTTTATGTCCTTACCAATTATTTTTCATACTTTCCAAATAAATGTTCTCCCATATTACTCTGATTATCTCACTTTTATGCTCAGGAACCTTGAAATAATCAGATTTAGAGGCAGAAGGCACCTTCAGTCTAAGAAACTAATTTTAGAGATGAGCAAACTGACAGTCCTAAGGTAGTGGTAGTTAAGTAGCCCAGCTGGGATTTGAATCCATGTCTTTGTCCTCTAAGTTCAATATTCATTCTCTACACATCATGGGCTTCCCATTGTTTACCAAATGAAATATAAACTCCTGATCCTGGAATTTAAGGACTTCTGCCTGGTGCAGAGGAAAGAGAACTGACTCATAAGGGAGGACAAGAGTTCAGATTTTGGCTTTGACTCATCCTGTATGTGTGACTTTGGGAAAGTCACTTACCTTTGATTGGCCTTAATCAACCTCATCTTTAAAATGACTGACTTGGACCATATGTTCTTAAAGGTCCATTCTGGCTCTAGATCTATTATCCTGTAATCTTCGACATTTTTAGGCTTATCTTTTTTTTTTTTTTTTTTTGCAGGGCAATTGGGGTTAAGTAACTTGCTCAAGGTCACATGGCTAGGTTTTTGTTTGTGTGTGCCTTAAGTGTCTGAGGCTGGATCCGAACTCAGATCCTTCTGACTCCAGGGCTGGCGCTCTACTCACTGCCACCTAGCTGCCCCTATTTTTAGGCTTATCTTAAGCTCTTCCCTTTATATCCCTCTGTGTTCTGGTCAAACTTGACTGCCCTCTATTCTCTGTGTTTGTTTTGTCTTCTTCCATCCCTACATCTTTTCTCTTAGCATCTCTCTTGCCTCAAAAGGACTTCTTTCCCCCAATACATCTCTACTGAAGTCCTCCTTTCCCTTCCTCGAACTCCCTTATTCTCTAACCCTTCCCCAAAGTGATCTTTTCCTCTTGAAATTTCTCATAAACCTTTGCCTAAACCTGTCCTTGCCACTTATCTCAACATTCTTAGAGCCATAGATATTTATGCATATTCTCCACCTTGCCTTTAAAATTGTAAATTCTTTGGGAATTATTTGTGAGACATACAGCTTCCTTACTTAATCATTCCTGCATTGCTTGTCCTTTGTTGTTGAAGAGGACCATGACATCCAAGTGAATTGGATTTAAGTGAAGGAGGGCTCTGCAAAGTCACCAGCCTCACTCACTCCTGTGGAGTCATCTGGTCCAGGGGCAAGATATAGTTTAGGACAACTGGAGATAGCCCTCAGATAGCTTGATAGATATACACATAGCATCACCACCACCACCACCCCCCACCACCATCACTTGTATTTATATAATGCCTACTGTGTGCTAGGCATTTTGCTAAACATTTTACATTTTACATACATGTATCTGTCTAACTGTCTATGTACCTAGCTATACATATATGCATATATACATATGTATATTTCCAAAGGTAGCAGTTATTAAAAATTGTGAAAAAGTATTTGTTAGGTGAGAAATTACAGGTTTTAGTATCTTGGTTCTGGCCATTTATTCAATAAACATTGAGTTCTTGTGTGCATGTATCCTCATTGCCTAGCACAGAATTTATGTATAGAACCTTAAGTAGTGGTTACTATTACTAAATCTATATTTTAACAATTCTTCTTTAGCCATTTTGATTTCATTAGTATAAAGAGCTCCCAGTGAGATATTTGCTGATACATATATTCACCTTTTCTTCAACTTATAGACATATCCAGTTAGTTGAAGCTTCAAGAGATTATATAAGTTGCCCAATATAACACAGATGTGTGTTTGTATTTATTTAATGACTGACTCTCCAAAAAAAAAAGTGTAAGATTCACCTTTAAGTTTAAGCCATAATATTAACATTTTTAAAAATCATATTATGATTGGACAATCAACAAAACTATAAATCAAGCCTTGTTTTGTAGCATTTGGGAATTTCTATTGTATAAACACACATTAAAATATTTTATCGAACAGCTCCCACAAGTTTCTAGGGGTTGACTGCAATACACAGACAGTTTGAATCAAAGGCATAACTTTAAACCAGTTCTTCCAACTTGAGGCTGGCTTTCTTTCTACTACAAGACTCTTCAACAAAATTGTTAACTTGTACATAAGTAGCTTATAGGAACATTAAGCTTAAATCATATAAACATACAAAGTATAACACAAGAACTGAATAAGGGTAACTTTAATCACTGGAAAGTCATCTGTTAAATTTATCCATACATTTGTTCTCTGTTCACAAAACCAGCTAAACACAATTCCATTGTATTAGACCTTTAGGTGATTTTAAGGAGCAATAGCACTAATACAACCACCTTCAAAAATAGCCTCCAAAGTGAAGTTTATCTGACCTCAAAAGAGCTGCATTGATATCCAGGCTCTGTTGTTTACTAGCTCTATTACATACTGGCTGATCCCTCATCTGTAAAATGAGGCTTGGGTATTTTATGATCATTAAGGTCTCTTCCAGATCTCATAGTCTGTTTAAATATGAGCCCTTCTTATACAGTGGAATTCTGCTCACCCCACCTATGGTTTTTCCATTGTTAAAGGCAACTCGTAACAGTTATCAGTTGGCACAATTGATTCCAGCTTGGTCAGCTGTTGTCCAGCATTGGTAATCTTGATGTGTACATGTTCACACACACACACACACACACACACACACACACACACACACACAGCTTTTAAACAATCTCTATAGAAATCGAATTTTGAAACTGAGAGATCTAGTTGATAATATTTTAGATGAATTTTTCTCCCACAAATTCTGAAACAATTCAGCTCCTTTACTTTAGGGTTTTCTAGGCAGAGTCTCATACTTACAAAACAGTGATTCATTTTGCCTTTGATTAGAACCTATTGTTTGCTAGGTAGGCAAATCCGGAACACCTGCTAATGCCTATAAATCTCTCTCTCTCTCTCTCTCTCTCTCTCTCTCTCTCTCTCTCTCTCTCCATATATATTTATATATGAAGACACACATACTCATATATACATATATGTATGTATGTATATGTATATATCTATATTACACACTTTTTTTTGGCTTAAGTTCAAAGTTGGCATTGTCTGAAGTCATCAGTTGAAATTAAGTGTCAGAGACAGTCTTGATGAGGTGGAAAGCATCAATCACTTTCAGATTTTTTTGACATGCACTTTCCATTCCTTTTTTTTTCCTGTGGGAATAATAAGAGAATTAGCATTATGTTGTGAATCTTTATCAATTCAAAACTTAACAGTTGGCATAGTCTTGAACACCAGATGGGTAGTTTCAACTTTTAAAACTGTAAAGACTGTTTGAATACAGTACTCTGCATTACATAAACATTTCACTGAGGCATCCGGAGGTAGATGATGTAATGCTACTGAGAAACATATACTGAAAAATTGGTAATATAAAAAAATGTTGAAGCAAAAATATCTACAGAAGGAGTGAACCAAACATTTTATGCTTTTGAGGTGATAGCCAAAATATATCTTCTACTCGATTATGTGAAAATAATTAACTTAGTAGCAGGAGAAAGTTCAAACATTGGTTTACTTAGAATGCTACCTACTAGGTCACTGAAAACCCTTCCTGTTGCAACCTGGGTATATCACATATAGTAAACAATCTGATGGTGATGTTACCTGACCTTACTGAGCTTGTATGAGCAGGCTAGCTATAGGAAGAATGATAACACGACTTTTGGAAAGCCCAGAGGTGTCAAATGAGCTTTGATTTTTAGTTCTAGACTAATCTTTTCTATGAATATATCCCTTGTGCAGAAGTCACCCTCATGTCAAGTCTGTCTTAAGTCTAGAAAAGGTGATCATATTGTGCTTTAAGAGGCATCAGGAAGGATCCTCTGGCCCTGAATCTTCTCTCACATACCTGCCACACTACTAGAAATTCCATTATTAAGGTTTCATTACTTTTAGTTAGCAACATAGAAGACATCATACTGAAGATCATGTAGTCCAGCCTCTTTATTTTGCAGAAGAGGAAGCTGAGCTTCAGCCTGAGTCTACTTGAACTCGACACAACTTCACTATTACCACTCTCTCCTGGTTCTTCTCCTATCTAGCTGACTACTCCTTCTCAGTCTTCTTTGCTGGATCTTCTTCATGCAGGTCATAACCTGTTGGGAGTCCCACGGGTTTTTGTCCTGAGCCCTCTTCACTTGAGCATGGAAGAGAAATAGCTTTGGCAAAAAGAGGGCCCACATCATTATGTGAGACTAGAGTGAAGGAAGAGAGAATGGATAAATCATCTGAGGTTATTTACAAAGAGGTTTCCTTTTGTTGTTGTTCAGTTATTTTAGTCGTATCCAATTCTTAGAACTTTTTAAAAAAAGGTGCATAAGACAAACATGGGTATAGCTTGTGTCTACATACTTTTTTGTTTGCTTATTCTCTTATATTTTGGGGTTTTCCCTTTTTCTGCTCTTTACTCTTCACCAAAGCATTGTTGTGGATAAGAACAGGGAGGGAAGTTGAAATGAAAGTTTAGATTTTTAAAAAGGTGGCATATATAAATATAAGAGGTAGAGCACTTTATACCTAGAGCAAATAGTCTTTTAGAAAAACTTAATAACCTCTTTGGATAAGAGAATTCATTCAGAATCCTCATTCTCTTATTTTACCCTGCCATTAAGAAGGTATGAATTAAGATTATTTCATGTTCTTTTATGGAATTTTGTATGAAATAAAACTTACCTTTTAAGTTTTCAGTTGATCCATAATTATGAGATAACACATACTCTTTCTCTCCAGTGGTGCTGATCATAACCTATCTTTGCCTTTTCACCTAATTTAATTCATAGTCCATGCCCTTCCATAGACCTTCCTCTAAATCTTAGGATTTTCTTTGGTTACCATTATAACGGTCAAGCTGTTCACTTATCATTTCTTACTCTTATCTGACCAACCTATTTCTTTTTCTAATCAATCAATTAATCAATAAAATAAAAAATAAGCATTTATTATGTTTTTGTCATGTTGTAGCTGTGCCAGATGCTGGTAATACTAAGATAAATATGAAACAATCTCTGCCCTCTAGAGGAACACAATCTGAGTAGGTGACATTGACCTATTAACGGGACAGGGCTATGATGTCCCTGATAAAGGGAATTCCAAAATGAACTCCTCAAAGTCACAAAGTCATGTTGGTTCTCATACATATATGTACATCTAAAACATACAAAATAATATATAGGGGCATTAGGAGAACATGGTGGGTTTTCTTCTTAGAAGAAAATGAGGGAATCCATGAGATTGGTGGAGGGGGGCAGAAATGAAGAAGTGTTGAATTGTGAACAATAATTGTACATTCCCTGAGCGCAGATAACATTGCTTTTGTAGCCATATCCCAGTGTTAAGTACTGTTCTCATAATTGGCACTTAAAAAATGTTTGCTAGTTATATTTTATACCATTTCTTCCATTTAAGTAATCATTGCTATCATGCTACTTGTGTTCACCATATGTCTCTACATCACTTTTTCGGTCATTTACACTATTGATTCTTTGATAGGGAAGCACAGTTTCTCAGATATAGTTCATCTGATTCATTTCCTTCAATAGAGTCTGAACATAACCCACTATCTACGGTGCGTTTCCAAGATGTATATACTTATGGTCCAATTCATTGTGCTAGATGTCCAGTTGCATATGTCTTAACAATCAACCCCTTTCTTTCACTTGTTGTTTTTTCCCGTATTAGGTTATTAATCTGAACTCTTTTGAATTATATGTCTGAACCAAGAAGCTCTCTACTATTCTGGAGCATATTGTAACCAGTGCAAATTAATTGCATTTTATTTAAAATAAAATTTGCATAAAATTAGCCAGTGATCCTTCTATAATAAATGTAATTTAGGTTCTGAAGTTCTTATTGGAAAAAAAGTCAGTGTACATTAAAATTAACATTAAAATGAACAAAAGCAGGGTTAAAAGACTGAAATGCTTAAGCAGTTCATTTAATAAAATATGGAAAAATTAAAATTATTCCATTTTTCAAAAACTTTTCATTGTAAAAGGTTGAAAAAAGAAAGATCTTATAGTGTGAAACTGATTGATGAAATAAGTAATACTAAGTGAATGGTAAATTACTTTAGACAGAATATAACTCACAACTTGTATATTTTTCTCTTCTGATTAATATTCATTCAGTATATAAATGGACTTAATTTCCCATGATCAGAGCGGGAAAAGGAGAAGGAAACATTGTATATAAAGGTTAGAATAGAAGGGCAGTACTTCATTTTAGATGTTTATAATTTAAAATCCACTAGCTGGGTGTAATATAAAATGACAGAACCTTTAAATAAAAGAGAAATTGTTTATAGTACTATAATAATGTCACTTAAGAGGGGGAGTATGAAAAGCACCAGAATGGTAGGGTGGATAGAAGGAATATTTTATCAAGAAATTATTTCTAGGAAAGGTGTTGTCAAGTTTATCCTTGGAATTTCTTGATGGATCTCACTCTGGCATTGTCATAATGACATGGAAATACATTTGCTAAAAAGTGGAAAAAAAGTCTGTCACATCAGTTATTTATTTTTCATGATGTAGACAAAGCCAATTCTTTGAGTGTATTCAATTGTGTGTTCTTTCCCCTGTAGTTGAGACACATCAGTTCATGTGCACGTATGGAGACCTAACAATAATCCTTTTTATTTATGCGCTTTTTTTTTTTTTGCCTTTTTGGAGGGCAATTGGGGTTAAGTAACTTGCCCAAGGTCACATGGCTAGGTTTTTGTTTGTGTGTGTTAAGTGTCTGAGGTCGGATCTGAACTCAGGTCCTTCTGACTCCAGGGCCGGCGCTCTACTCACTGCGCCACCTAGCCACCCCTATGCACTATTTTCTTTAAAAACAAATCCTTGTGTTGAGAAGCTTTGTCAAATGGGGGCAATAATGAAGCATTTCCTAAGTGCCTGTTTGCTTTCTCTGTTTTTTACAAAGCTTGTCTCATTTTGGGTATGTGTGTGTAGAGGGAAGTTTTGCTAAGAAATATATTTTTAGTCTCTTGAAGTTTTAGTGCTTGAGACCTCAGGCAAAAGCAATTCTCAGTTATCTCAGAGGTGGTTTTATATGTGATTGTAACTCATCTAAAATATTTGCATAATGCTAGAGGTTCATAATTTTGTCATACTCATTGATATTTTTCCATCCTCAGGCATTTGATAAAAGCAGAAACATATTGCTTTAGGATAAGCCTTTAGGTGATCATTCTTGATATAAAAACATAACTTTAAGTAATCTTGGCACTTAATTTTATTTGACTTGTGATTCTTGATCACATTATTATTTCTTTCAGATTTCTGTCTGTAGTATACCCTTGTTTTCCATTCTAATTATTTTTTCCTTTAATTAACTGTTGTTGCAATGCACTAGAAACAAATGTTAGAATGAGAAACAAATTGTTGCACACAAATATAATGGAATAACGTTGTGCCATATGAAATGATAAATTTAAAGAGTTTAAAGAAACATGGGAAGATTTATGAACTGATGTAGAGCGAAATTAGAAGAACCAAGGATAATATATACTTGACTACAACAGTGCACACATAAAAGAATCCAAACAACAACACAAAATAAAACTGAATATTAATGCAATTATGATGACTAAGTTTAGCCCTAGAACCAATTTGAGAAAAAAGAATACCTCCCTCTTGTCTTTGCTGAAGTCAGGAACTGTGGGTGTGTAATACTGGATGTACTCTCAGCAGTGATTAATGTGTCTATTGATTTTGCAATTTTTTCTTTCTTTTTAGAATCTTTATGAGGGATGGCTCATTTGTGTAGGGAAGAGGGAAATAAAAAATAAGAATAAAGATAAAAAGGTTAGGATGAACCACTTCAGGTCTTGAGTCTTAAACACTGGCTCACTGCATGCTGGAGGAATTTTGACTCTTCCTCCCCCATATAGCAAGTGAACTCTTTGGCTCCTGGTAATTTATTGAAGTCCATAAAGCTCCCACCAGAAGAAACTATTGATTTATATGTGAACCTTATTTTTTAATCATGATGAATGTTTAAAAGGTTTGGAGTCCCTTGAAGATTATTAGCCAGGATAGAAACCTACCAAATATTGAAGTATTGGATTAGGTTTATACTTCTTGAATATAATTTCCTTAAAAGCATCTTTTAAGATATCTTAATACTGCTTACAAAGGGCTTCTAGGAAGCGAATCAACATTTCCAGTATTAAAAAAATGTACATTTATTACGCTTTTGCCCTAATGCATCTTTTATTATGATTATTATTATTTAAATGCCCATCTCCATTGTATTTAGACTGTGTCAAAGTAGTAAAAAGTTTAGTGTCAGTATCCTGTCTCAGACACTTACTCGATCTGTGGTCATGGGCAAGTTACTCAATCTTGGGGAGGTTCAGTTTCCTCTTCTACAAAAGGGGTATGACACGCCTTGCCCTAATAATCGCCCAGAGTTGTTGGAAGAAAGTGCTCTACAAACCTTAAAAAAAAAAAGGGATATGCTGGTAATAGCTCCATCTCAAGAGAGCCAATTATTAAATTTTCATTTTGAGCACTTTTAAACTCTGAAATGGGCATAAACCATAAATCAGGGCTTCGTTTGTTATTGTGTTGATCTAGAATAGGGGTGGGGAACCTGTGGCCTTGAGGCCACATGTGGCCCTCTAAGCCCTCAAATGAGGCCTTTTTACTGAATTCAAACTTCACGGAATAAATCCACTTAATAAAAGGATTTATTCTGTAAAACTTGGTCTCCATCAAAAGACTGTATCCAAGCATCTAGAAGGACACATGTGGCCTCAGAGCTCCAGGTTCCCCATCCCTGATCTAGATTTAAGAAAATGTAAACATTGCAGATTAAACTTAAAATGTCTGTACATTTCTTTTCCTCCCCAGAGTTATTAAACATTTACTAGCTTATCATTGCTTAAAACTCTATGGAAATTTGAGTTGTTGTTGTTCTTGGCAGAAGTGCTTTTATCTAGTGCTTTAAGGTTTTTGAGTTTCTACATGTTTGCTCATTTGGTTCATCTGAGGTCGACCTGTTCTTTACTCTCATTTTCCAAATAAGGAAATTGAATTTTGGAAGGGTAAGTAACCCATTCATGGTCAAACATTTCTTAATGTTCTATTTTATTAATTTATTAAGTGTCTTAGGTGGGAATTGAATTCAAGTCTTCCTGACTATGAGTTCTTCACCCTATGCATTGTGCCTTCAAGCTACCAAGTATCAGGTAATTACAAAACTCACCCTGGCTGACTTGTCACATTTAACATTTCACAATAGTGAGTTTCAGTATTTGATCTGCAGTGAAGCACCAAGACTACCTCTCATCTCTTTTTTTTAACTATTTATTTTGTTAAACATTTCCCAGTAATATGTAAAAATTTTTAATAATGATTTTTTTAAAAATTTTGAGTTCCAAATTCTCTGCCTTCATCCCTTGCCTCACGCTTCTCTTTAGAGAGCAAACCATTTGATTTTGATTATCCGTATAAAGCCATGCAAAACATATTTCCATATTGCTACATTGAAAAAGAAAACACAAATAGAATAGAACAACAAAAATGAAGTTTAAAAATATGTTTCAGTACGTGTTCAGAATTCATCAGTTCTCTCTTTGGAGGTAGAGAGCATTTTTCATCATGGTCCTTTGGAATTGTCTTGGATCCTTTTCTTAATCAGTCTTTCACAGTTGATCATCCTTACAACCTTGCTGTAATTGTATACAAGGTTCTCCTGGTTTTGCTAACATCACTTAGCATGTGTTCATATAAGTCTTTTCAGATTCTCTGAAACCATCCTGCTGATCATACAGCACATTTGTATCTCATCACAATCATATATCACAACTTATTCAGCCCTTCTTCAGTTGATGGGCATCCTCTAGATTTCCAGTTCTTTGCCTGCACAAAAAAATTGCTATATATACTTTTGTACAAATAGATTCTTTTCCCTTTTCTTGGATTTTTTTTTTTTTTTTGGATATAGACCTAGTAGTGGTATTGCTAGGACAGAAGGTGTATAAACAGTTTTATAGCCCTTTGGGTATAGTTCTAAATTATTCTCCACAATGGTTGACTAGTTCACAACTCTAGCAACAGTGTATTAGTGTCCCAGTTTTTCCACATGCCCTCCAGCATTTGTCATTTTTCCTTTTCTGTCATGTTATGTTCAGTTATTGTTCAGTCGTTTTTCAGTTGTATCTGACACTTTGTGACCTCATGTGGATTTTCTTGGCAAAGATACTGGAATGGTTTGCCATTTCCTTTTCCTGCTCATTTTACAGATGAGAAAATTGAAGCAAACAAGGTTAAGTGACTTGCCCAGGGTCATGCAGCTAGTAAATATCTGAGGACAGATTTGGACTTAAGGAAAATAAGTCGTCCTGCCTCTTGGCCCAGCACTCTATCTGCTGAGTCACCTAATTTCCTCTTATGTGAGTCAATTTGATTGATGTGAGATAATATTCAGAGTTGTTTTAATTCTGATGTTTCTAATCAGTAGTAATTTAGAACATTTTTCAGGTGACTATTGATAGCTTTGATTTCTTCTTCTGACCATTTGTCAACTAGAGAATGGCTCATATTTTTATAAATTAGGCTTAGTTCTCTATAGATTTGAGAAATGAGGACTTTATCAGAGAAAATTGCTGCAAATTTTTCTCCTAGTTTCCTGTTTTCCTTCTAATTTTGACTGTGTAAATTTTGTTTGTTCAAGAGTATTTTAATTTCTTTTTCCTCTTCTTTTTTTGATCTTTTTGGAGGAGGGAAGGCAGGGCAATTGAGGTTTAAGTGACTTGCCCAAGGTCACAGAGCTAGTAAGTGTCAAGTGTCTGAGGCTGGATTGGAGCTCAGGTCCTCCTGACTCCAGGGCCCATGGTTTATTAACTACACCACCTAGCTGCCCCTGTGGGAAAACTTTTACAGAGCATGAATGACCCTGAAAACATGAGAAGCACCTACCAGGCAGGTGTCCTGGAGATCCAAAGATTAAGTCACCATCCATTGTGTCTTGTTACATGAATCTTTGGCCTAGGATTTAAAGGTGTGTGTAAAGAGAGCTTTTATATAATCTTCAAGCCAAGAAATCTAGGGTACTCTATGTCCTAGTACTTTTATATAAGAAAATACTGTATCCTGCTAAATCTAAAAATCAGTAACCTGTGTGAATGCATCAAATAAAGGAGAAAAGTTACTCTGTAGACTTCATTTCATTGCAAGGTTCTAATCCAACTCATTATTTATTTGCCATTGAGCAGTATTTCAAACAAGATTTCATTCTACAATTAAAGTCAATTTAAGTTTAAATGACTGTATTGATACATTCTCAGACATAGATAGCTGTTTAAAAATCAACATATTTTTAGGTCTGCTTTACAGAGGATGTTGATATTCTTTTGTTTAGAAAGGAAAGAAGAAAGACTTCCTGGTTTTGTGTGTGTGTGTGTGTGTGTGTGTGTGTGTGTGTGTGTTTTACCATATTTACTTCAATAACTGCCACAGCCAATGTACTCCCTCACTTATTTTCCTTGAGAAGAGCCCAGATTTCTTACCTGGAGAATCACAAAGAACAAAGACATCCTGTGATGTATGAAACTATGGTCATGATGCCATATGGAGGAGTTTGCTTCTGTGTCCACCGCTGCTTAATGCTGTCCTCTTTCCCTGTTTGTAAATATCACTTAGTAAGAAATTGATTTTTCTGAAAAACTGACTACTCCCTCTTCTTTTAATAAACAGGAGGAACATTCTGCTTATTGGTCCTCTGGGAATAGTAACTGGAAATGTAGGGGGAGGAGAAGGAAGCCCTCTTTAGGGAAAAGTTTGGATATTCTGGTTTGTTTTTATGGATTCAGTGTGGGTATACACTGGTAAAGAGCAACTGACTGTGTGGAAATTTGCCATAAAAGAATTTTAAAAGTTTGTTTCTAATTCTATGTGTGTCTCATATATGGTATCATATAATCTTTTTGGGAATCTGTGGAAGTGTTTTTTACATAACAGTTGCATTGATGAGTAGCACTCTTCTCCTTTAGTTGTGACTTTATATGGCTACAGGTTAACAGCAGATATGGGCAAGTTGATGTAAAGCAGTCTGGCATAGTGGGAAAAGCTCTTGGTCTTGAGTTCACATTCTAGCCCTAATACTTAGGAGCACCAGGACCATGACCAAAGCCTCCATTTTTTTTTTTTTGCTTTTTGGAGGGCAGTTGGGGTTAAGTAACTTGCCCAAGGTCACACGGCTAGGTTTTTGTTTGTGTGTGTGTTAAGTGTCTGAAGCCGGATCCGAACTCAGGTCCTTCTGACTCCAGGGCCGAAGCTCTACTCACCGAGCCACCTAGCCGCCCCAGCCTCCATTTTTTTAACCTGTAAAATGGAGAGATTTGCTATACTGAAAACATCTCCTATCATCACTATCACCATGCAATCTAAACTTTATCTTTCTCTGATGGACTGCCAGGCAACCTCAAGAAATGAGTAACAGCTTTGTGTACTTTAAGAGTGAAGAGGCCAGTCTTTTAGAGACAAAAAATGGACTTGTAACAACATTAAACTTTTCTGAAGATGATTCTGTGAAAGCAAAAGACAGAATTTAATTCAACAAACTTTTATGGAACACTATATGCACATCATTGGGTTAATTCTTGAGGAACATGAAATCAGAATCAAGTATCTGAAGATATCTTCCACTGAAGTCAAAGAAAGCTGGACCCCAAATCTATACTTAATAGAAATGGTTAATAAAATGGTAAGACCTCGAATGAAATCTCATTAGAACGACTAATAAAAATTCAGGAAAACTACTGCAGACACAGAAGCCATTATTTTAAATAACTTTTGACATAATTTGGCCAGTAGTCAAACCAGTGTGTACATTTCTATTGATTGGCTAGAAGCCAGATTAATCTGAGTATAGCTTGCCCAGCTTCCATTAGAAACTTCAATTTCCTTGAGTGCTTGATTAGATCAGCTGAGTATTAGTTAATCGTAAGAGAAGATGAAAATGGAACCTCTCATTTGATATTTATATTTTAATACATCAATGTATCTATGATTTCTTTGACATAAGCCCTCACTCTAATGAAGCAGGTTGTGTCTTCCCTCTAGAGATCCCTACTTTATAGATCTTTTCATCATTCCTTTCCCTGTTTTCCTATATACCCTCCAGAGAAGATCTAGCTAACATGCTAAAGTCTTTCCTTTTGGTCTTCTAACATTCTGTGGGTAACATCAGTTATACATGCTTGTTATTCTTTCTTTCACTAAATTATGGGCTCACATTTCTTTCTGATGATACATTTCCTGGATAATATAATTTCCATTTCTTAGACTTTTTCCACTTCTTCATCATAGCATGAGTGTGATCCTGGCCTCTTAAAACAAACAAAAATGCCAAGAGAAAATAATCAACAGAGAGTATCATGATCTGCTAAACTCTGAGTGTGGTTTGAGTGGCATTCTGAATCTGATGTCCAACTAGAAATACTAATATAAATTCTGAGAGGTTCATAAATAGTAGTTTGACCTATTAGATGATGAATTATTTTACCATAGCAATCCATTAAGCAAGGAAAAATAGTTATTTATGAAACAATCTTTCTTTTTTTAAATTTTAAACAAATACTAAAACTTAAATACATAATAAGAAAAGAAAAAGAGACATAAATTTAAATATAAAACAAAAAAAGAAAAAAGTCATGTGCACAACAGAACATAGGAGAGGATTCAGAATATATAGCAATAATTTATCATTTTAAGAAATTCTGTATATTAAATACTATACATTGTATTAAAGCTGTTTACCTTTTCTTTGCTTTATTATAGGTTTTCTTTTGTTCTCTGCTGTACACTTTTTACTTTGTTCTTTCATCCCCCTTCTTCCTCTCTACCTGCCACTCCAAGACTACAATTCAGCACAGATATATTTATATATAGATAATTTTATATCTATATCTACATATAAACAAACACACATACACATACATACATATGTAAACATATACTTTCCCTAAGAGATTCTACTCCTAATCTTGTTTTTATGTTTGTCCATATCTCTTTTTTCCCATCTCTCCTAATTCTTCCTATTACTTAACCTACTACCACTCCAGCAATCTCTTCCTTATCCTCCTATTTCCCTAAATCTAAAGACTCTTCTATATCCCCCTTTTAACCTATTCTTTCACCCTCCCCTCTAGAGATCCCTTCTTTAACCTCTCCTCCCCCAACCCCTTAGAGTTTTATTTATTTCTAAATTTAGGAGACTTTTATACTCTTCTAGATGTATATGTGTTTTCCCCTCTTAACCCCATTCCCAAATGAGAGTAGGTTTCTAGAACAGCCCCCTCCTTCATCTAATTTCTCTGTATTAGTTCTTCCTCTTGCACTTCATAGGTGTTTTTCTTGTTTCCTCTTCTTGATTTTTTCTCTATATTGGTTGTTTTTCTCATGAGATGTTTCATGTTCTCTTCTATTTATTCATTCTTTATATACATATATACATATATATGTATATATTTTAATTTCTTCATCTCTTATAACTTTGCTGACTTCTTTTTGTCCAATTCTGATTTTCAAGGAGTCATTCTCTTCCTTAAGATTTTGGATCTCCTTTTCTAATTGTTTGACTTTCCTTTCATAATCTTGTTTTTCTTGTATTCTTTTTAATTTTTCTTCCACCTCTCTCACTTGATTTTTAAGTTCTTCAATTCTTTTTGGGCAGGTGATCATTTGACATTACTTTTTGGAGTAGAAGAGGGTTTCTTTGCTTGGTGAACTCCAGTTTTCTCTATTTCCATAGCAGCCCTCTATGGTTGGATTCTTTCTACTTTGCCTGTGCATTTTTTTGGTAATGATTTAGTTTTTGCAGTCACCTCTAGTCCTAAGGTATGGGGGATGGTGCATCTGCCCTCTAATCCCTTTTAGTTTTCCCCTCTGACCTTGAACTCAAACCAAGACCTCCAGCCTCCTATAAGTGCCCACAGCCAGGGGCTTTCTGCTCTACTGCTTCTGCACTCACTGGGTGGGTTCTGGTTCCTCCTCACCTACCCCTCACCCCTCTCCACAGCACAGCTGCGGCTGGTGTTCCTGGTCAGCAGAGGTTCCTTAGACCTTCCCCAGGTAAGATGCCCAAGTTCTGTCACTGTCCTGTGGATAAAACTTCCTGTAGCAAGCTGGAGGCAGCCTCCTAACCCAGATAACACCAGGGCTTTCAGTTCCTTGTATAACCAGCTTGCCACTAATTGATAAAGTGGATGCTAATCTGGAAGTATTTACTTTTCAGTGGGAGGAAATCTAATCTTGGGATTTTTCTTCTGGTCTTCTCTGATTGCCCCAAGGGAACCCCTGTTCTACCCCAGTCTTACTTGTTTTCAGTACTCTATGTTTGCCCAGAGATATTATTTTATCTCTTTTGTGGAGGATAATCTTGAGAGCTTGTGGTTTTCTCACCTATTCTGTGGTCTTCCCAGAATTATGTTCTGAAATACTCTTTCCCTTTGGCTAGTGACTTTGGTAGAGGAGGACTGAGTGCTAAAAGTCATATGGTTTTTGCCAATGTTAACAATTGCTACAATATATAAGAAATTTTTTTTTCTGCAATGACCATTAAATTGACATTATTAGAAGAGCTGAATCACATTAATATTGACATTCTCTTGAGAGGCAGATCAGTACTATGTTGGGTCAGCTGGATTTGAAATCAGAGGCCCTGGGTTCAGATCTTTTGTGGGCCTCTGTTTTTTATCTATAAAATGAAGAGGTTCGGTTGCATGGCCTCTAAGTTCTCTTTCATTTGTCTTCTGAATTCACAGGATCAGAGAATCATAGATTTAGAAGATAAAAAGAAGTTAAAATAAATGGAAAGATGGCTCACAGTTTATCCTTGGAAAAGCAAAGGCAGTGAATGAGTTACTTCTCATTGAATGAGGTCATGAAAGGAAATATGGAGCATAATTTTTTTAAACATTTGGTTCCATAAAATATAATACCATATGGTAGATGGCTAGGGCTTGTGATTTCACTGATATAGGAAGTGAAGAAATTCCCTTGACCAGTGCAGATCAGAAATAGCTCTTTATAATCTTACAGACTTACTTGGTGTTTGAATGACTTGCCCATGGTCACAAAGTTACTGTGGTTCAGGTGTACCTGACTCTAAAGCTAGTCCTCTAGTTAATTTAGAATAGAAATTCCTTTATCTGACACTGTAGAGTAGGATAGCAGAAGATTATAAGCAGTATTGCTTCATGAAGTAGTAAAAGGCAGTGGAGAATATATATGAAAAGATTAGCCTGAGGATCCACTTAGCCATGTCTTCCTAAGACCATAGATAAGGACAATTTCAAGAGAACTACAAATAGAAGAATACTGATTTTCCTGTAGATAAAAAGTCAAAAGTTATAAGTAAGCAATTCTCAAATTAAGGATTGCAAATTAATAATAACCATATAAAACAATCTTCCAAATCACTAATACTGTAATAAGAGAAATGCAAATCAAAATAACTCTTAGGTTTCACCTGATACCCAGAAAATTGGCAAGGATGAAAAAAGATGTGAATAATTAATGCTGGAGGATTTGTGGAAATATCACATACTCACTTATTGTTGGTGGAGGCCGAAATTGGCCCAATCATTCTTGAAAGCAATTTAAAATTATGAGAGAAAGTGACTAAAATGTCTATAATCTTTTACTTAGAGATTCAGCTGTTGGGCATTTACCCCAAGATGGTGAATGATCCAAGAAAGGCTTCATATATAATGCACCAAAATATGTAATCCATCAGTTTTTGTGTGAGCAAATGCATAGAAACAGAGTAGGTGCCCATCGATTGGAGAATGGTTAAATAAATTGTTGTAAATGACTATGTTATATATAACTAGATGGGCACAATTTAATAAGGTCTCAGTTAAAGGCCATCTCAGGCACTTGGTAGTTGTGTCATGTTGGACAAGGCACTTAATGCTTGTATGACTCAGTTTCCTCATCTGCAAATTTGGGAGTTTGGCTTTGAGTCCCTTTCCAGATGAAAATCTATGGAGAATGCTGAGAAGCATGTAAAACTTTATTTGAACTAATGCAAAATGAAGGAAAAATAACAAGGAAAAAAGTATAATAAAACAATACAGTAATGTAAGTGGTAAGAACAACAATAACAAAATAATCAAAACAAAACATTGCAAAATTATTTTGTTGCAAGATTATTTGACATCATCTCTCAGATATGTCTCCACTCCAGGCACACATTATCTACTCTAGCATACTCCTTCATTACGTTATATCTGAACTACTGCAGTAGGTTTGTGGTTGGTTTCCCTCCCTTGTTTCTCTTCCTATTTCAATCTATCTCTACTCATCACAGTGACTTTCCTAAAGTTCAGATCTAACTATGTGACACTCCCTACTCCCTCACTCAATAAATTCTAGAGATGCTTTATTACTTCTGAGATCAAATATATTTAAAGATCTTCAAAACCTGGCCTATTCCTGCCTTTCTACTCTTTGGCACTGCAACATTGGCTGTTCCTCAAACAGGTGTTTAAATTAAAATCTGCCTTCAGATACTTACTTAGGTGTATGATTCTGGGCAAAGTCACTTAATGTGCTTCAGTTTCCTCATCTGTAAAATGAGCTGGAGAAGGAACTGTCAAACCACTGTGGTATCTTTGTCTAGAAAACCCCAGGTGGAGCCATGGACTGAAAAAATTACTGAACTAAACACACAGGAAACTCAATCCTTGTGCCTTTTCACTAGCTGTCCTTTATGCCTGGAATGATCTCCCTCCTCACTTCTATGTTTTGGCCCCTTGTCCTTCAAGAGAAGAGCCACAACCCCAATTACTTTGATTTCTTTGCCAGTTTCCCCTAGCTCCTCAATGCCTTCCTTCTGAGATTACCTTTGATTTACACAGCATTGTGTCATGTTTGTACATAGTTATGTACATAAAAGTTGTTTCCCCCAGGAGAATGAAATCTTTGAGGACAGGGACCCTCATTTTTTGCCATGCTTTGCATCTTAGCTCTTAGCCCATTGCCTGACATATAGCAAGTGCTTATTAAATACTTGTTGGCTGATTGAATGATTGAACTGACCAATCATCAAGGCAAGTTTTGATCTAGTGGAAAGAGTAGTGGATTTGGACTGAGGAGGTTGATATTCATTTGTGACTTCCTGCCTGAAAAATATTGAAAAAAATTTGAAAATTGACCTTTGTTCTGAATTTCCTCATTTATAAAAACGAAGTGGTTGGATTAGATAATCTGTAAGGTCCTTTGTGTCTCCATATTACATAGTCAGATTAACTTTCAAACTCAAAGGAAGATAAAAAGAAAAATTTATTCATTTGCTGAGAATAGCTGTCATTCACATTTGTTCATTTTATAATACTGTTGTTGCTGTGTAGTGTTCTCCTGGTTTCTACTCACTTCACTCTGCATCAATTCATGCAAGTCTTTCCAGGTGTTTCTGACATCATCCCACTTTTCATTTCTTATAGCATGATAATGTTCCATCACAATCATGTCCCACAGCTTGTTCAGCCATTACCCAGTTGATGGGCACAATGGTAGAATTTTTAAAGGTTATGGGGGCTTAGAAAAGTTTGTATCAAAAGGGCACTGAAAATGTGTTTTGATTGCTGAAAGGCCAGAATGAGGCATGGAAGGAAGAAAACATTGTACTGAGTGAAAGAATGAAGGAGGAGACCAGCACATTGGAAAGTGATGATGACAAATGGAACTAACACCAGTATTTCAATATTGTGCAACTCTATTCCCAGTGACCAGCTTAGCACTTCACTGTGATGAAATTCTGCTTCATGAAATACCTTTATATAATACGCAATTAGTCTGGTATTTTTAAAATTTGAAGTTTGACTTCTACTGATCTTTCACACACAAATGTGTTCAATCATATTCATTTACAGTCAACTTGCTTGCTGTAGAAATAGTGGACTGCAAGCTCGGTATAAGTCAACTGTATAGGGTAGTCAGAAGTTAATACAGAAAGACTTCGGGCAAAGACAGTGCCATGGAAGGTTCTAGCCAAGCACAGCTCCCTCTCCTTCATGTTAAGTACATAAGAAGATAGTCTAAACAAAGCATAGGTTCAGCAAACAAGAAGGAAGAATAAAGAGAAAGCCAGAGAGGAGATCCCTATCCATTTTTTTAAGCACAAGGACAGAGGACCATACCATAAGCTTCAGATTGGAGCTAGCTCATAGAACCTTATCTAGGGCTGTAAGAAAAAAAAATAGAACCTGTACTTAGCCATCTCATCCAGGAATTTTGGAGGGAGTACAAGCACATCCTTGGCCTCCTAATCCAGGGAACTGAGACCCCTGACTCTTCTGATTTATTTAGATCTATAGAAAGAGGCAGGGCCCAGTCTCAATTCAGGACTTAGGGGCAGGGCCTAGCTAGAGCTCAGTATCCTGTTGGAAGCAGGGACCAAAAGCCTGAGCTCTGCACAGGCTTGCTGGCTGCCCATGCTCTGAGAACTCGAGGTGTTGTCTATTTTCATGTGTTTATATCTTCTTCTTCCAGCTATTCAGAAAGGTTTTTGAGGATAAAGATGGTTTTTTATAGTTATTTTATCAACTATTACACTTATTCCAATGCCTTGCTTATAGCTAGGTCTCAATATATACTTGTTGATGAATCCAATAACAGATTTAAATAAAATGAGAAGTATAACTATAGAAAGAAAGGGGAAAAACCCAGACAAATGATTTTCAGAGATGAATCTTTTTTGGAGTTGACTACACACTAAATTTTTCTTAAAAAAATATATTCTTACTTTCCCTCTAGAATTTGTTTAAATGTCAACTTCATGGTTCAGTGATGAGAATTTATGAACTATGTAACAATAGTTTTGAGATAGGTTTAGAAAACCCTATTAACCTGCCAAAAGTGTAGATAGACTTCCAGACCACATTTACAATTCTCCTTCTAATTTCTTTTCCATTCCCATTTTCAGAACCTTTGGCTCTTTAACATTTTTCCAGTAAATATCCTCCTATTCTCCTGGTTCTTTATTTTATAAACTTCATCTTATTCTCTTATGCATCTTAACATGCTACCATATCAACACTGAATTTCCAGTGTACTTTCAGGCCTCTTGGAGCACCAGCTCTTTATACTTCCCTATCAAATTATACATACATTTCCATTATATCATCTTTACTAACTCTTATGCGTCAATATGTGTATTTTTTTCACATAGGATTGAGTTATCTTGAGAGGTTATACATGTCTTCTCTGGAAAAAAGAAGCAGTGTCTAATGTAGAATAGCCTTCTTGACATTATGGAAATAAATTATTCTAGCTCCAGATCCCCACCATCTAGGTAATACTGCCATCCTTGTGATTATAGAAGGAAAAAAAAACTACGCTTTTTATTTTATTTTTTGCAGATTTCCAAAATACAGTTCTACATCTTAGCATAGCAATGCAAGGAATAGACTTAGAAAGAGATGAATTTGAATTCTGCCTCAGACACTTTCTAGCTGTGTAACCCTGGGAAGTCATTTTTTTCTATACCTAGGGACAGTTTCATCATTTTTGAAAGGGGGATAATAATAGCACCTACCTCATAGGGATATTCTAAGGACCAAATAAGATCAAGGAAATACATAAAGTTCATTGCAAACCTTAAAATACTATCTTTTGTGGTTGTTCAGTTGTGTCCATGACTTTGTGACCCCATGAACTGTATGGTGCATGGGGTTTTCTTGGCATAGATACTGAAGTCATTCGCCATTTCCTTCTCATGTGGATTAAGACAGAGGTTACTCGACTTGCTGAGGGTCACACACACAGCTAGTGGGTGTGTGAGGCTGGATTTGAATTCAAGTCTCCCTGACTTCAGGCTCAGTGCTCTCTCTGCTGAACCAACTAACTCACTAAAATACTATATAAATGCTAGCTTTTGTTTCATCATCATCATTAATCCTGCAGGAGCCTTTTGCAAAACATTGAGGTTTAGGAATTCTGCCAAAGAACCTTTCTGAGGTGTAAAAGAATTATGTAACCAGCTAATTAATAGCTGCAGTGGCTAAGGACATTGAGGCCATTATTGTTTTATTATTTGTGCTTTTGCTTCAGACACATCTTATCAATAATAACTTGCCTCGGCTACTTTAGATATAAAGATAGCTCCATCAGTCTTTTTAAGTCATTATCTGAATTCGTTAACAGAAAAAAAAATCCCATTTACTATTCAGGTATTTCCCATCTATGTTAGGCCATTACAAGAACTGGCTTCTTGTTTTTAGAACCTGCTAATGCATTTAGATTAATTACCATATTTTAATAGATAGGAAATAAAATGTTTCACTTAAAAAAATAAAATAATGGGCATCTCCTGTGAACGGTTTCTTTTATTAGCTCTAGTCATCTTTAGTGTACTGTATTTTGCAGAATAGAAGTGCTAATGACTGTCACTGTGCTTACCCTTGAATACCAAAAGCAAATCATGGCAAAAGGGAACAATTATAAATAGTTTTTAAAAAGAAAAAGAAGAGGCGTTGAAGGGAAGAAAGGAGTCTTTTAAAAATAGATGTACAATGCTAACCCTGAAAGCCTCGAAATGTATTTCTCAATTTCACAAATTTCCTTTGTCTGATCAGTTGATGGATTGATGATAATTCATATGAAAAAGAAATGGAGATTTTTGTTGACTACAGAGGGCAGCTATGTGTCTCAGTTGATAGAGTGTCGGGCTTGGATTCAGGAACACCTGAGTTCAAATGCAGTGTTATTTACAAGTTGTCACTTGGGGAAGTCATTTAATCCTGTTTGCCTTAGTTTCCTCATCTGTAAAATGGGCTGGAGAAGGAAATGACAAACCACTCCAGAATCTCTGCTAAGAAAACCCCAAATGGGGTTACAGAATGTCAGACTCAACTGAAACAAATGAACAATAAATTGACTAATATTCAGTATAAATCAGCTGAGTTATAAGAAAACTAATGCAACGTTTAAGCTGCATTAATAGATGTACATTTTCAAGACAGCTAATATTCTTACTGTGTTCTTCACTGCTGAAAACAGAGCATGATAAGGTACCACATTTAATATGAATGGTATTAAAATGGAAAGCACTGAAAAGAGGGAAATGTCTATGATAGTAAGTCAGGAAACTATACTTACTGGAGGGAACTTTAGTTGTTTAGTTGTTTTTTGGTCCTGTCCTACTTTTTGTGACCCCATTTGGGATTTGTTTTTTTGGCAAATACACTAGAATGGTTTGCCATTTCCTTTTCCAGCTCATTTTATAGATGAGGAAGCTGAGGCAAACAGGGTTAAGTGACTTTACTCAGGGTCACCCAGCTAGTAGGTGCCTGAGGCCAAATTTGGACTCAGATTTTTCCTGACTCCAGAATTGACTTTTTATTCACTGTAATACCTAGCTGCCATTTGAGGGAATTTGGGTTATTTAAAGTACGTGTGTGTGTGTGTGTGTGTGTGTGTGTGTGTGTGTGTGTGAGAGAGAGAGA